>JAQJVL010001132.1:0-250118 GCA_035578905.1 Stictocephala bisonia
CATTACTGGACGTGTGCTCTGTTTCTCTATTCTCTGTGATCAAATAGGTTACAATAACTTATGGCTCGCCACCTTAATTTATTGTAATATTAAGTTATGTAATAACCACCTTAATGAATGGTTAATGTTTAAATATTTTCACACAATTTGTTCATTAACGAATTTTATTTTAAAGCTCATTGCATACATTTGCAATTAAACATTTTAAGATTTGGAATCCGAACCACAGTTTTTTGGCAAAATCTGTTAATAGAATGAAATAACACATTTTTCAGTGGATTCCCTACTCATGATGTAGTGGCTTTGGTGTTATCAGTTATAGCTCACATCGTTCTTCCGCTATCCATTTAGGTTACTTTACGTGACTCCTGACGGTGTTGCAGTTACGGGATAAAGAGGTTTAGCAGGGGATAGTTGATAAGAGAGGCGAATAGGAAGGGTTCTCATCAACTTGTCAATCTGCCAGAAGCAGTTTTCCTTCTAACTTTTCTATATTTATATGGAAATTGATTGGAAGGTCCTGCATTCACTCGGAAGAAAAATAGTGTCACTCGGGTATAACATAGAAATCTTTTTACATTTTATGTGATAATTAAATATATTATTTAATATCTTAACTTAAAATTTACTTATTTTTACTTGTATTTATTTAGCCTTTACATATTTATGTACTCAAAGCATTCATTTGAAACATAATAGAGTACTTATAATGGAGATTGTATACAATTAATTTATAATAAACCGTCGTAGACACATCACCGACTTATTTATTAATATAAGATGGACAATTCCAATTGATGTAAATACGAGGTATCCGTACGTGTATGGGTGGGCAGGTGGGTTAGTATCACTGTACTTGTATGGGTGGGCGGGTGGGTTAGTATCACTGTACGTTTATGGGTGGGCGGTTGGGTTAGTATCATTGTATGTGTGGGCGGGTGGGTCTGTATCACTGAATGTGAATGGGTGGGCGGGTGGGTTAGTATCACTGAATGTGTATGGGTGGGCGGGTGGGTTAATGGGGTAAATGAGGTAGCAATGTAATTAAAATCAATTGAGTATTATTATAATATCTTGTATCTGTACAACTGAAGATGGTCTTTCAAGACCAAAATCGATTTTGATTATTAAACATCACAAAATATTGCACAGGTATGACATTTCATAAGAACTATACTATATATATATATATATATATATATATATATATATATATATATATATACCCCACTCTCCACAAACTTAAAGAGTTTTGCACATTGAACTGTTTACTTTTAATTTTTGCCATTTGAATTTGCGTACGTTGGCCACCCGGCAGATATTGTTAATGTTACATTTCAATTCATATTATTGGTGACTGTGAATAAGATTAGGGTAAAATATCAGTTTTGAGAAAACGTAATATTTAAAAAAATAAAGATAAAAAACTAAGTACTGTAGATCTTTTCAGATTAATTCAGATTAAACACCAAAATACTTAAATATAATTACGTCATAACAATGACCATAGATTAAAAATTGACTTTTTATTTTACTTTTGAGTAGTTAACAAATATTTAAATGCTGTCGCATAACGATTTAAAATTTAATAGTTCAATAAAGAAAATAAAATTCAGATGATTGATGATTTTTGGGGTGGTTAGAAGTTAATTATAAAAAACGATTAAAATATATATTTTGTGGATTCTTATGCAATTTTGGCCCTTATTTCTTATTTTTTCTTTATAAATATTGTTTAAATGATTATGAAGGAAAAATTATATTTGGTGTGTAGTATTAGCTGTACAATAGTAATGAGACACATAATCACGGCGGTGTTAATGAGTATCGGTAAGCGCAAACATATAATTACAAAAAAGAAGATAATTAAATCAATCTTATTCCTATTACCGATATAAAGTTAATCATTTCATAATGAACAGTACGATAAAGAGTGAATAATAAGATGAGACAAATATAAAGTTGATAAAATATTAAAGTTATTATTTCTTGTCAGTATTTTACATTTTCTCTTGGGATAGAAAATCACTAGGTGGATTATTGAAGAAGGGTCACCAACAACTTATCGTCAGTGACATAGTATTTCCTGAAACAACCAGGATGAAGATTGGCAGTGAGGTGTTTCGACTTTTTAAAGTGGAAAATCCCAAACGAGCCTTCCAGCTGATGGAGTTTATTCTGTTACGTTCCTGTTCCCGCAGTGGACTGAATCGGGACTTCTTTCCTGAAATAAAATTAATAGAGAACATTTATTTTATGTCAAATTACTAATTGAGATGGTAACATTTCAAACAATTCAGTCTTCATGCGGCAACTCTTGGCATGGCATCGACTGTGCATGATTTTGTTATTTCCTTGGTTGTTGTTAGTCCGCTGTAACGTCAAGTTATATTTTTATATTTATTTTATTGTCTTTTCAATTAGCATGTGTAGTTATGGTCTCTACTTTGTTATTTTGTTCAATATTTATCTTTCTTATATAGTCCGTAAGTCTTTGTTGTTGAATATTTTTACGATTGTTAAGCTTTTAAATTTCTATTTGGTGTTTTACAGTATATTTATCATTTGTGTTCCACAGTTAACCTAGACATATTATTACTAGTTTTATCACAGTAAATTCGTATCTGTTATTTAGTACGATAGTATTTCTTCTTATTTATTTTAAAGCATCACTAGCACAGCTATTTATTATTTCATCGTTTTGTAGATTAACAAATCAGTAATCTTATCATTAAAAAGCATTTTGCACTATTTTCAAAGCACACTTCATCAACAACTAAATATGTTTGTAACTCTCTTATCTGCCTTCCAATAAATTTTGCAAATAAACGAACAAAAAAAAAATTAAAAAAAGCATTAGTGAAGGCAGAAGGGAGATTAGGTTCACACTTCAGTCACATAGCACAATTGATACATAATGTATGCTTGTTACTTTATTGTCTTTTCTGTAAATGGTTTAAACCGTAAATAAATAAATAAACTAAAATAAGCTAATACGTCTTAGTACTAAATGAGCTCTAGTACGTACTAGACTCTTGTGGTCCTATAATAAGTGCTGTATGTGTACGTTGACACGTATTTAATTGTTCAAACAGAGCACCGTGAACCTATTTTGTACTCTGACAATTTATCCGTTACATTTGTTTTGTTGTATAATATTGTAATCATAAATTTTATGTAAAATTAAATATTACTTTAATTATTTTTACGTGCTTAGTGGAATAAAAATGTAGGTTGATTCGTTGTATCTTAACTCTGGGTGACCTCACCGTGAGATATGTTGGGTCCATTTATAAGTGCTAGTATCTCACTGTGAGATATGTTCGTTTATGTCAAATTACGGTAAACCGTTTATTTAATGATTACGTATGTTATATATTACTATACATAAAGGAATATGCTATTCGTAGACAACAGTAGAACCGCTATTTTTAAAATCTCCGGAAATGTATGAGTCAGCTGATTTCACCTTCCTTCGCAACTTCGGTTTGTATTTTTTCAGTGTTATTATTTATGTTATCTGCCTATATATTATATATTTCTGGTCTGGAATACAATTTGAAGCATTTTTTATATACCGGAAATTTGACTTCTAAGATTAGAAATAAAACATAGGACACAGGAACACAAAGAAGTGAAAACTAAAACAATCATCTTGCTAGATAACAGAGTCTATACCTTTCAATGAAAATTGGCAAGTCTATTCTTTTCTCATTACTTTATAGTAAATCTCTTTCTAAATAATTTGATATACAATACAAGTAATTTGAAAATTCCATTAATTTTTTTAAATACATTTCAAAAGAAACCTTGCGCAGCGCTTGAAAATCGCCTAGCACTTGAAAGTTGAAAGTGCAAATGTAAACCTCATTAAGTCAATAACCAAGATTCAGATAATCCTAACATTGATAACCATTTACTCTCTATTCCATATGTATATATTACACTGTTATACTAAACGATAATGCTTCATAAGTTCACGTTCGATGCGTTATTAGGTTTAAGTTAAAGTAAAAAGTAAACTTGAATATATTTAATTAATATCCAGAACAGTTTTATTGAATGATCTCTTTGCACCCAAAAGATGCATACGAAAAGTATACTTATCATATTTATATGTAGAAGTAGAATCATGGAAGCAGTCAATGAAAATAACATGATCAAATACTTATAAAATTAATAACAAACCGATTTAAAACATGGACATTTGATTATTATGTTTTACAACGTTATTCATATAACAAACAAACAAATAAATGACTAATTATGAAACTATCTTCAAAATTAAATAAATTAATAATTTTGTGCACAGTTCTAAACGAAGAGAAACTAATCCTAAGACTACTTCAATTATCTAACGTACTTGTTAATAGTTTTTGTTAATGACTTGTCCAAACACGTTAATTCTAATACAGTAGTTTATGCTAATGACACTACACTATTTTCCTCTTTTCCCATCTTGAAAAATCTTCAATTTGAAATGGAAAGTGCATAAGAAATCTTTTCTTATCTTTAACTTTTCCTGTAAATAGGTTTAAGATACATTTTTAATGATAAGCTTTTTTAATGTAGCCTTTAAACCTTACTTAGAGTTCTGTCAGGACACAGCTGGTGCCGAGTCACTTCTGCTAACTCTGATTAATTTAATGTAATGTTGAGAAGTCTAACTTATATGTCAGTTTGAACTCGTTTTATAGAATTTATTCAACCAATGCATTGTTGTTGGAAAAATAAGTTATTAATTTTTTTTTTAAGAAGTGCTGTTCTTCTTTGTATGCCCATTCCTTATAGATTATTAAGTATGGGGAACTTACTGCGACAAATGGACATATACATCGAAAACGAAATTCAAAGACAATATTTAAATCGCCCACCATGTGTTTTGATAAGCGCTTAGTTCAGAGTTTTCCTATGGTAAATCAGTGACACCAGTTAGCCTATGAGACTCCAGGAATTTCGAGGCACAAGGCGTGATGGGACGAAGATAAAAATACTTCGTTGAGGGGAGTTAATCGGGTAATCCAACTCAACATTTCGGAGCTGTTGCACCTTACGACCGGAGCCTGGGAAGGAAGAGGCTACCAACCATGAAAGATAAGTTTTAGTTTAAATTTACCTCTTTTAGGAACTATATGAAGGATCTGAGTTAACTGATCAATTACTATCCGTCTCGTTAAAGCTGAGGGGCATGGAATTGATTGGTACATAAATTAATTATTAATAAATTAATGATAACTTGATATCTTTAATTTATAACTTGATTAATGGTTAAAAATTAATTGGTGCATAAATCCCCCGGATTAGCGTGGCTTCACCATATTCCGTGATATAAACCCGTTCAACAGAACACCTTCTGAGGGCCGCTGGAGTGGAGGCGATCCAGTTCCATAAAAGATTAACATTACTGATCTTACCGTTATCTCTAATCCAGGAGCCTAGAGCTCTAACCACTCTATCAGCTCGCTCTATTTTATATAATAGTATTAAAGAAGAACAAAAACTTTATTTCGTCAAAGACATTGTAATCAACAAAACAACCACAATGTCTTTTGAGAAAGGGTCAAATTTATAAAATATAGCTGACAATATGGCAGTTTTAAAGTTTCATATGAAACTGTTTAATAACAAAAAATACATAAAATAAAAAAAACAATACATTTTGTACTGTATACCGTATACCAATATAGTTGATACAACACTTACAATAACGAAGCACATATTTATGGCGTCAAGTTATATCTTTAGTTTATATCTGTTAAGTAACTCTGTAAATGGTTTACATTCATTGAACAGTGTTCAAATGCCTTACTTTCCCTGATGTCATGTAATTTTAACTAGAAAAATTTTCTGTCAGTTACTTGTTCGACTGAATTCTAGTAAAGGTATCCTTTGTTGTACATATTACAGAAAATGTATGGTACTATAACGTCTATGTACGTCTACAGTAGTTGCAATGCATCTAATTACCTTTAAGACAACTTAATGTAATTCTAAATTCTGCTTCTACTTTAAGCTCATTCTTAAAAATATCTTTTGTTTATAAAAGTTGTGGTACTAACCTAAGTTCCACTACGCACCTTGTACATTTATTTAAATATATTTATGTAAGATATATACTGAATAAAAAAAAATAATACTGAACAGGTGTAAAAAGATTTAAAAATCATATTTAATATTTTGCTGAATGTATCAATCTACACCGAGAAACTGTGAAACTGTAGTAAATACATGCTCATACATAAACATCTTTCAATCGTGAAAAATGTTCCAAAATGTTTTTAGGTTATTAATGTGTGGCACTCTAAAGAAAATTGAAAATCAATATTTAATATTACAGATAAACAATTTTCAGACAAACTAGATGAAAATAATTAAAATTTACGCATAACCCATTGATGTTTCTAGCACCATATTGTGTTTTCAACATGCAATAATAAAGATAGGATATCACTAAACCAAATACTACTTCAACACCCAAATTAGTTAAAATCTGTACAACAGCTGTTCTAAAGAAATATTGAAGTTCATAGTGTTTGAAAAAATATTATTTAAAAATCTAACAACAATTGGGAAACATAATTAAACATTATACCTTTTAGAACGCTTACTCTCACAATGTACATTCCTGTAAAAGAAAGACAGTCTCATTTATGTGATTACTTCACTGGACCTGGAGATTTTAATTTCCTTAAGTACTACATTGTTACAAAAAAGGTTGTTCTAACTGCCATGTTCCAGCAGATGTTTAAATAACTCTTTCTAAGTTTTTTGTTCTGACTTCCTACGAAGTTCCGTGATAAACACTTAATGAAACAATGAACAGAATAAATAAAAAGTTGTTTACCTCCTACTAAAATAATTTATTCTTAAAATATTTATTTGTCTGCCGGTATAGAGAGGTACTGACAAGGTGCTGGCAAACTGGATGGATTCAACTACTAGACACAAATTCAGCGCAATACTGGATGTGTGCTCTGTTTCTCTATTCTCTGTGATGATATACTGTTTTCATGTAGGTGATTAGTGATGAGATTATTGAACTATGTATACTAAATCTGTGATCAAATAGGTTACAATAACTTATGGCTCGCCAACTTAAGTTATTGTAATATTAAGTTATGTAATAAGCACCTTAATTAATGGTTAATGGTTAAATATTTTCACACAATTTGTTCATTAACGAATTTTACTATAAAGCTCGTTGCATACATTTGCAATTAAACAGTTTAAGATTTGGAATCCGAACCAACAGTATTTGGCACAATCTGTTAATAAAATGAAATAAACATTCCTCAGACCAGAGGGATTCACAAAAGAATGGAAAACGGTGTTTAACAACTCAATTTATAGGCCTATGATCACGTGACCCCATTGGCTGGAATCGTCAAGATGGCGGCTGCTGTAATATTATTGGTTAATTCCTATTACCTGTTACTCCTCCTCTTTTATTCGCTGAAAATACATTATTAAAAACTATTTCGGAATCAAAATTAACCTGTTCATTCATTAATTTATCACGATCCTTACATTTTTCTTTAAAAATAAATAACTCTTCCCAAGCATTCATGTTATGACCCTTCTTACAAAATTTTAGAATATCTACATTTTCATCTATTTTATTCAAACTGTGGGTACAATTCAGAAGGTGTTTAGCTACATTAGATCTTTCAGGTTTATTATTTTTAAAAGCAGAGACATGGTTTTTATATCTTTTGCTAAAATTTACAGTCTGACCTATGTAACACATATTACAATCATTACAGTTAATTCTATATATTCCTGAATTATTTCAGTGGATTCCCTACTCATGACTTAGTGGCTTTGTGTTATCAGTTATAGCTCACATCGTTCTTCCGCTATCCATTTAGGTTACTTTACGTGACTCCTGACGGTGTTGCAGTTACGGGATAGAGAGGTTTAGCAGGGGATAGTTGATAAGAGAGGCGAATAGGAAGGGTTCCCATCAACTTGTCAATCTGCCAGAAGCAGTTTTCCTTCTAACTTTCCTATATTTATATGGAAATTGATTGGAAGGTCCTGTATTCACCCGGAAGAAAAATAGTGTCACTCAGGTATAACATAGAAATCTTTTTACATTTTATATGATAATTAAATATATTATTTAATATCTTAACTTAAACTATACTTATCTTTACTTATATTTATTTAGCCTTTACATATTTATGTATTCAAAGCATTAATTTGAAACATAATAGAGTACTTATAATGGAGATTGTATACAATTAATTTATAATAAACCGTCGTAGACACAGCACCGACTTATTTATTAATATAAGATGGACAATTCAAATTGATGTAAATACGAGGTATAATCACAGGTATGAGATTTCATAAGAACTATACTATATATACCCCATTCTCCACAAACTTAAAGAGTTTTGCATATTGAACTGTTTACTTTTAATTTTTGCCATTTGAATTTGCGTACGTTGGCCACCCAGCAGATATTGTTAATGTTACATTTCAATTCATATTATTGGTGACTGTGAATAAGATTAGGGTAAAATATCAGTTTTGAGAAAACGTAATATTTAAAAAAATAAACATAAAAAACTAAGTACTGTAGATCTTTTGATCGTTGCACAATTAGATAGGAACTTAATGGAATACAAACATTATCCTTAATAAATGTTAAACAAAGTTGCGGTTTTTATTAGTTATTCCACTTCAAAAGATTAACATGGCCAACATTTTGAGAGGTAGTAGAGTACAGAGTTTAATATGTTTTGAGACATTTATGTTCTTTAAACACTAATAAGTAATATACGACACTTCAATTCAATCCATCGAGTAGTTGTTCAGTTATAATTTATTAAAAAAAAATAATAATAATAATGTGGATGTCTGGGAAAAGAAACATTTTGAGGCATTCCTTTACGAACATAGTTTTTATTTTTGCCCACATAAGAAGTTCGTGATATATGTCCCCACATTTAAGATACATCATTTATATTACTATTCTTAAAATAAATTTAATGTGCGTAATGCAGTGACAGAGAGTAGGGAAGACGTGCAGAATATGATATAAATAATGGAAAGAGTAATCAAACAGGATTGTGTAGTAAACAAAAGAAAGTAAAAGATAATTAATTGTGTATGGTAGGGGCAAAGGAGAACAAGTTAATTTTTAGTTGGGCAACAATACTATTTAACAAGTAAATGAGTTTAGTTATTTAGTTAGTAAGATTTCATGGGATGGAAGATGGAAAAAGGGGATGATGAAATATAGAATTAACGAATCAACAAATGGTTTTAATAAAAAAAAACTTTGTTGGCAAGGAATATTCTTTAAATGTTAGGAAAATATTACTGAAAACTTACGTTTGGAGTGAAGTATTTTATGGTAGTGAATCTTGGACTATTGATGAGAGCGTGTGTAAGAGTATGCTAGCATTTAAAACCTGATGTTGTCGAATAATGTTGAGCTGGACCGAAAACGAACTATGCAGTTTTTGATGAAGCTGTATATCTTAGACAGTTAATGAGAATCAATAAAGCATAAAACGCCAAGCTTGTCGGACGCGTACTACAATATAATGGGCTATTGAAAATAATAGTAGAGGAATAAATTGAGGGTAAAAATCACAAAGGGATGCTGTACATCAGTCAAGTACCAGAAATATTGGATGAGAGACATATCAACAGATAAAAAGAAAGGCGGATATGAGGAATGAATGAACAGCTGTTGCCAACAAACTTCATTCTTGAAAAAGAAGAAAAAGAAAGGTAGAGTAAATCGTATACCTAAGGGGGTTAGATTTGTGTAAGGGGTAATGGGCTATGCATATGATGACTAAAGAACACTTTTATAACAAAATTGAGTAATCAATGATTGCTTGGATGTAATGAATACCGGACCGTTGCAATATATCATAGTTTGTAATTAAAGCTGAAAATAAATAAGTGAATATAAAATGAATGAAGTGAAGGAAACGTATAAGTCAAAATAATTAAATCAGGGAACTAAAAGATGGAAAACTAAACACCGTGAATATAATTTTATAAATTAGCAACTATGTCCTCCAAATACGCCTGCCAAATAAGAAAAAAATTTTCATAGTTGAAAGATACTTGAGATTTACCGTAAGCTTCATAATTGGGCTGGCTACTAGTCTCAAGTAATGGGCGGTATAACGTAAAGATTACGACAGTTTGTAAAACATAAGTCCAAAGAGTGCAAGTTAGGCCTAAATATTTGCTGTCCCTGGAAAAAATACTATCATAGTACTACTCGCCGGCGCAACGTTAGCAGACACCAAACAGCAAGGCGCGACAGTAAGCAGTAGGATCGCGATTGTATACTCACTTGAAAAGGCGAACATTTTCTGTCTTTTATGACTTCAATATTTACAATTCTATTGCTATGGAATAGATAAGGATAGATAAGAGAACATATCGTACAGACGGAAGCACCTCTCAGCATGCAAAGCCAGGTGTTGAAATCGGACTAGTGATAAATCTTTTTAAAACTTATTTGGCGTCTCGTAAATGCTTTTTATAATTCTTCTCAGTTAATTGTAAACTATGAATCTTCTAAGCTAGTTTAGAATATATAATCTTTCCGAGATATTTTATTTGAGACACTACTTAATTTTTAAGATATATAATTATTGAAACTGAACATTGTTTGTAAAATGATCCAAAATAAAATATTTTATTTTCCTTGCCTTAAATGTAAATCATTTTTATCACTCAAAACACCATGTAGTTATTATAAAACCAGGAATATAAGAGTTCCATTCCTCCATCTCATATACTACTTATAAATGAACACATGTATATGTTAGAGCTTAGTTATGGTAAACGCATGGACATAGATTTTACTTTTAATCTGCCTTTGTAAAATTAATTGATCTATACAAACAATAATAGTGGTCCTAAAATTGGACTCTGGGGAATTCAGAGCTAAATCCTATCTTTTACTAATTTTAATATTTCATGAGGTGATAATCTTCAAAAGCAGTTTCCGTTTTTTTAACATATACAACATTATGTAACGATTGATTGTGAGATTGTACTTAGTATCCATATTAAGTATATCCTTAAAAGGTTTGAAATATTCCTGTAGTTTATAAGAGAAACGTCACCCCTATCTTAATATGATTTTATAAACCCAAGGAAACATGTTTCCTTAAATTTATTAGTTCTACTAGGAACATATCAGTTTGTTAAACAAATCCAGTTTTCTACAGTCGCCTTCCCAAAAACATCTAAAAAACACCTTACAGTTTGGAGTGTTTCGAATCTAAATATATTTTACAATTAAAGTAGTTATATATACTTTTAATAACTTAATAATATTAACATTATTGTGAAGTAAATGTCAACAAAATACACCATGCTATAAGTATAACAGGATGTAAATTTATAAACAACAATAACTTAACATGTTAAGAAGATTGTAGATACTAACAAATTTAGAATAATTTATTAACTATTTTATGTTTACCTGATGTTTTATTGTCATGGTTTGTTACCCAAAGTAGGTCAGCTCTTCAGTTGTATTGCTAACATTCAAAGGGATGTTATTAAATCAGACTGTAGATTATAGTTCAATACTACTTTACGTTGGAAATCAATGGTACATAATCCATGGAGAGCCCTTGGCTGGCAGCCACCAAACTTGTTGACCTCCTTGCTGCACAGACCAGCCCGGGATAGGTCAGCTCTTTATCTCATCTATCAATCTACTACTGAAAGTCACGTAACTATTCTATGAGAAAACGGCAAGCCCAATTATAAACCTTAATATTGTATGTCAGTCTTTATATGAACACATAATAATATATATAATTTATTAGTATGACCAGTAGGGAAGATAATATTTTATTTTAGTCTAATTTATTTTAAATTCGGTATTGAATTTAATTTGAAAAAAAAAACTAAAAATAAGACAATGTGGATATATAATACAATTATAAGAATTATAAAAACAATAAAACAATGAGTATTTTCACCGAATAAAACAAAAAAAATTAGCATCTCAACATAGTTTATATAATAAATCTTATAATTACAATGCATACAGACAAACAAATGAAGTCATTTACATAAAAATTCTAGGATACTGTAATATTCACTATGTATAAACAATTCTTGAACGGCTTTTTTAAACTTACTTAAATCGGCGACTGACCTTCGGTACGGAGCCAGACCATTGTATCACACCACCGGATGTAATAACACATTTCATTAATATCCATATAATATTTCAACAAACGTTTAAGTTGTTGACCGAGGTTTACAATTGTTATTCACTATTTTCCTTTCATCAGTCATAAATAACGATCTCATTAAATATGACTATCAGTTTTATTTATATACTGATACAGCTCATACAAAACTGATACTAATATTAAACCGAATGTATGTAGACTGTCTCATGAAATCAAGAGAGAATCTTTTTTAAGTGTTTCAATAACGTTTATCTCCATGAAGCAATCGAAAGGCTTTAATCCCGGTTGTGTAAATCCTGGATAAACCAAATAATCAGTAAATAAAGGCAAGATAAGTTTTATAAAGTGGATAAGTGGATAAAGAATAAATTTTGCTACTAATTCATAAAAAAAAAAAAAAAACATGCTCACGCTGAACTTATGAGTTTTGTTCAGGTTCTGATGTGTTTTAATGCAGATGGATATCCAATATTACGTGAAAATTAACAATCACGACGTTTCGATTTGGTAAAACCCAAAACTTTTTCAAGTGCTAAAAACTAAATTACATCTACACAACCATGTTATAAAACCATCGTCACTGCGGGTCGTAAGACTTCATCATTTTTGTAATATTTGATTATTGTATTGTTTTATTCCTAATAATTGTTGTCATTTCAGGTTAAAATGTAATTGTAATAGTAGTCTCAGTCCTACCGAGTCATATATATATATATATATATATATATATATATATATATATATATATATATATATATATATATATATATATATATATATATATATCATTTTTTGTGCATGTTGAATGTTATTTTAAATTAATAGTGTTTTCAGGTACCATATATTTATGATTAGTTAATGTAATCTTATTTCAGTCTGATTTGAATATTACTTTTAATTGTGTTTTGACATTTTTCATTGATATCGTGACCTTGACAGCGCCTAATTGGTTATATTAATTTAACCCTGTTAATATATTTTTTTATATTTAGTAGAAGTTCATTTTGTTGTACCCCATTCTAGGATCTAGGTTAAAATGTAGATAATTATTAAAGTAGATAAGTTTATTAGTTTAAGAACGTAGTTTTATACCATGGTTCTGTAGATGTAATTTAGTTTTTAGCACTTGAAAAAGGTTGGGTTTTACCAAATCGGAACGTCGTGATTGTTAATTTTCACGTAATGATGGCAAATGTCCAACTACCTTTGTCTCCCTCATCTGATACTCCATCATTAACAAATTTCAAAAACAAAGGTATCCAATACTCGGATACTCTTAGTGTTAAGACGGGTAGGAGGATAAAAGGAAATAAGATTTCAACCAAATAATGACAACGATTGCGTTTCACATTTTATTCAAAACAAGTTAACGAAACAGAAAGCTATACTATAGTGAATCTAAAAACGCATTGCATAGAACGTGTATTTCATATTTTCGGCAAGATCCAATAACACTATAGTAGTTAGATAAATGAGCAAAATACTATTTTTTATTTACAAAAAAAAAAAAATATTATGCGTTTCTTATTCAGCTTGTATAATTTTGTGATATTTGTTCATACTTCATTTCGTACTTGTTCTGAACTTAAAAAACACCAAACATATTAATAATCATAAGAAAGTTAGAGCAGGAACTGGAATTTGAAAGACATTTTAAGGTAGCTTCCTTTTATGACATATTACGTAACATAAAACTAGTTACATGAACAATACAGATATAAAAATGACGGTAATAGCAATGTATAAAATAGACATTAGGGAAGCTTACTCGTGTGAAAATTGCAACTGGCTCGACGCTAGCGCTCGTATTGGTCAGGTAACGCAGAGCTACGCTATCTCTCCGATAGACAGCATGGCAGTTCACTTACGTTGCAATACCACTGACAATGAAGCATTGAAGTGTTATAAGTGAAGAACTTACGAAAAAACGTAATGTATGTAACATTAATATATATTAAGGGATGAATACCACAAATAATAATATTTGCATTAAATTATAAATTAGTCTGTGTCAGTGTCCAAAATAAAAATTTAAATTATGTGGCAGGGCGCATTTCAGCAATCGTCTCTTGGTTTGTCAATGTCCCTTTGGGTTTGTTATAGTGTGTGAAAGTGCGAGTGTGTGCTTACCAGCTGCAGGGTCCAGGTGGGAGACAGACTAATGCCGATATTGCCCGAGGAGATGAGAACGTCACGAGAAGAGATGAATTTTCGGGTTAGCCGTTTGCTCTTCTCGCCGGCCTAGAAAAGGCTGCCACCTTTAATTCCCCTCCTCGGTGCGTCCACAGGTTTTGTATGCAGGATGAACTTCATATTTTTATTTTTCTCCGCTACCCATCAGTTGGTTTTCTTGAGACTATCTTTTCTTCAGGTGTTTGTGATCTTATAAAAAAGATGTGTTTCTTAGAATCAAGTTTTATTATTTTGCTTTGGGGAAGAAATTAATTGTGAAAGACAGCGTACGCTGTGTTTTGATATATAAAGTTATCTATGATTTATTTTAATAATCTTTCCACTTTACTTCTTCAGTGTTCCTTTTAAAATCTTAAAGAGTAGGTTCATTGCCCCTCCGGGCATTTTGCATATTTAATTTCAGTTAGGAGCTGCCTTTTCTCACCGGCAGGATTCAGTGGAGTTTGTAACTTAACCAAAATATTTTTAGTTTGGTTCTCTTTCTTTTTCTTCTTAATAATGCGTGGATGCCAACCTTACATTATAAGTAATAGTAAACACAAAAGTAAATGTTCACTTCTTGGCAAACGCTTTCTCTTTATTTTTGTATTTTTTCTATTTAATAATAAAACAGTTGTCTCTCTTTTCGTTCCTGAGTTGGTCTCCCGTTTTCGGTAGAGCTCAGCTTTTGTGAGGATGAGTAGTTTGTATAAGTGCTATTTATTGTTTACATTATTACTCAATAAATGCAAAATGGCTGATTTATTTACTAGTTGACTTATGACAGTATCAATTAAACAAAAAAGTTGAATTTTATATTAAATAAAGTAAATTACGTAGTAAACCTAAAATTTTATAATTAATTGAGACTAATTAATAAGACAATTAATGACTGAATTACTATATAAATATACTGACTTACGGACTTTGGGCATACAAATAACCAACGCTTGTTATGTGTGTAAAGGGTTGGGGGAGTGGAGCTTGGCAGCCAATTTGGCCATTTGTGAACATGGAGTCACTGCTTGGAATACAAATGAGAGTCGAATGTTCGTGTATTTTACTTGACAGCGTAGCAGAGTTAATTTTGACTATAGATAATGATTTACCTGACCTTAACATAATTTTATGACCAATTGAAATTACAAGCACAAATTCCAAATAAATACCGTTAATTCCCCACCTGCAGTACATTAGTATTGACCCACCCACCCACCCATACACGTACAGTGGTATTGACCCACCCGCCCACCCTTACACCTACAGTGGTATTGACCCACCCGCCCACCTATACACGTACAGTGGTATTGACCCACCCGCCCACCCATACACGTACAGTGGTATTGATATTGGCAAGTGTTTAGATACAAGCGTACATATTTGTTTAGATACAAGTGTACATATTTGTTTAGATACAAGTGTACATATTTGTTTAAATACAATTGTACGTATTTTTTAGATACAAGTGTATGTATTTGTTAAGATACAAGTGTACATATTTGTTTAGATACAAGTGTACAATACGCTGTAGTGTTTGAGTCCTTTCTGATCCACTCACTGATCAACTCACCCACCCATACACGTAGATGTTACTAGACCACCCGCCCAACCATACACGTACAGTGGTATTTGGTCAGTGGGCGGTTGGGTCAATTCCAATGTACGTGTATGGGTGGGTGGGTGGGTCAAAGCCAATGTTTGTAAAATCGCTGCCAAACTGCTGAAAACTGTTACAACTATCGTCTTTGATTGATTATTAATGGAGAATAGTAAATGTACCTAAATTTCAATTGATTCCCCCAATACATGTACAGAGGTATCGACCTACCCGCCCACCCATACATGTACAGAGGTATCGACCTACCCGCCCACACATACATATACAGAGGTATCGACCTTCCCGCCCACACATACATATACAGAGGTATCGACCTACCCGCCCACACATACATATACAGAGGTATCGACCTACCCACCCACCCATACATGTACAGAGGTATCGACCTACCCGCCCACCCATACATGTACAGAGGTATCGACCTACCCGCCCACACATACATATACAGAGGTATCGACCTACCCGCCCACACATACATATACAGAGGTATCGACCTACCCGCCCACACATACATATACAGAGGTATCGACCTACCCGCCCACCCATACATGTACAGAGGTATCGACCTACCCGCCCACCCATACATGTACAGAGGTATCGACCTACCCGCCCACACATACATATACAGAGGTATCGACCTACCCGCCCACACATACATATACAGAGGTATCGACCTACCCACCCACCCATACATTTACAGGGGTATTAACCCACCTTCCTACCCATACAATGGTATTGTTTGTTTATATTACTGTGCAGTTAGCAGGTAATATAAATTAACTGCTAATTGCACTTCATAACTAACTTTATAAAAAAAGTGAAAAAGTATTGTATGTTAGTCGCTTACACGAATAATGTATTATTACGTTGAATTGTTATTATTTTCGTCTTATATATTTTATTTACACTTTATCAGTTGACACTTTACTGCCAGAAGTTTATTATTCTTTATTTTTCGTTATTTTATGCAACTTATTTAGTTTTCTATTAAAATGTTGTATTGCATTAACCAGTATGTTTTTTCTCACAACGCAGGTAATATTACTATATTTAAATAAAATCGTCGTTACTAGATGGAGATTACGTTTTCCCTAGGATCTCTTTTCGTGCATATGTTAAGTAAAATGTTAGGAAATTGAATAAAATGCTATATGAAATAAAATATTATAATTGCTCTATATTATTAAAGCTTGTCCTAAGACAAAGCATGTTCATTTTTATTCACCTAACAATAGATTTGTAATTATTATACGAATAATAAGAACTAATATGCTTATTAAGTATTAAGTTTTGTTGCAATTACAGACGATATATCATTGTACTAGGCAAATTTGTATTTGGTAGTTCTGTAATGTGCCATTTGGGTACGCTGATGTATTTCTCTACGTCATCTGAGCTCTTCGGGGAGTCTGGTCAGACGTTATAGTTGTGAATAGGAGGAAGTGAACTAGAAATAGTGAAATAATAATAACCCATATTCATAAACATAAAAATGGTTACATTTTTATGAGTTTATAAATAATTAAATAAAATAAATCAATAAAATGATAGCATGTCAACTTTAATAATTGAACATTTTTAAATAATATTTTTAATAACTAGAGTTGTCTTACGGTAATGAAACCAAAATCAATTTATTTAATGCTAATAAACTAAATCTTAATAGAAAGTAATTATTTTAGATAGAATGTGATTAATTACAGTATAATTACGTCCATCAGTACAGTATAAAATACGTCTAGAATGCCCATATTCATTATTGTTAAGATGCAAAAAGGATGGATGTAATACAGGTTTAATATAAAATGAATTCTGTTTCTAATGTTAATTCTATCCTTTTTATAATTATACCTTAGAAGTAATATTAACCTCTGACATTTAAAGGATAATAACAGTGAGCTGGAGATTTAATTAAAACCTTAAATATGATTTGGTAAAACAAAATAAAAACAACCATCGTTTTACATATTTAATAAGATTTGGATCGATCTGGGTGATCTGGCAGTGGGTTCAAGATGGGTTCGTACCCACTGCAGGCCAACCAATGTGAAAATATTCCTGATGATAATATTTCACATAGACCTCATGCTATCGGTAGAATGGGGATGTATAATCACGCGCCACGCCCAGTTGTCCAGTTTGGAGGCAACTGACCCTTCAAATGTAACCTCAGAGAATGTATTTAAAATAATCTGATACTTTACATATTACAGGTATTATAAACACAATAATATTGTACATTATACATATAAACTCATTCTGTAAAGTGAAGTCAAGTACATAGGGCCTATATGGGTATTTTTTTGCAGGTAATCACTAGTTTTTTAATCTTTTACCTATATATTATCTATTAGTTAAGGTAAGATTAGGCTTTACTGCTTTACCTATATATTATCTATTAGTTAAGGTAAGATCAGTGTTTTACTGCTTTACCTATATATTATCTATTAAGCAAGGTAAGATCAGTATTTACTGATTTACCTATATATTATCTATTAGTTAAGGTAAGATCAGTGTTTTACTGCTTTACCTATATATTATCTATTAGTTAAGGTAAGATCAAGATTTACTGATTTACCTATAAATTAAGTATTAGTTAAGGTAAGATTAGACTTTACTGCTTTACCTATATATTATCTATTAGTTAAGGTAAGATCAGGCATTACTGCTTTACCTATATATTATCTATTAGTTAAGGTAAGATCAGTGTTTTACTGCTTTACATATATATAATCTATTGGTTAAGGTAAGATCAGTGCTTTACTGCTTTACCTATATATTATCTATTAGTTAAGGTAAGATCAGTGTTTTACTGCTTTACCTATATATTATCTATTAGTTAAGGTAAGATCAGTGTTTTACTGCTTTACCTATATATTATCTATTAGTTAAGGTAAGATCAGTGTTTTACTGCTTTACCTATATATTATCTATTAGTTAAGGTAAGATCAGGATTTACTGATTTACCTATAAATTAAGTATTAGTTAAGGTAAGATTAGACTTTACTGCTTTACCTATATATTATCTATTAGTTAAGGTAAGATCAGGCATTACTGCTTTACCTATATATTATCTATTAGTTAAGGTAAGATCAGTGTTTTACTGCTTTACATATATATAATCTATTGGTTAAGGTAAGATCAGTGCTTTACTGCTTTACCTATATATTATCTATTAGTTAAGGTAAGATCAGTGTTTTACTGCTTTACCTATATATTATCTATTAGTTAAGGTAAGATCAGGATTTACTGATTTACCTATAAATTATGTATTAGTTAAGGTAAGATTAGAATTTACTGCTTTACCTATATATTATCTATTAGTTAAGGTAAGATCAGGATTTACTGATTTACCTATAAATTATGTATTAGTTAAGGTAAGATTAGAATTTACTGCTTTACCTATATATTATCTATTAGTTAAGGTAAGATCAGGCATTACTGCTTTACCTAAATATAATCTATTAGTTAATGTAAGATCAGAGCTTTACTGCTTTACCTATATATTATCTATTAGTTAAGGTAAGATCAGTGCTTTACTGCTTTACCTATATATTATCTATTAGTTAAGGTAAGATCAGTGTTTTACTGCTTTACCTATATATTATCTATTAGTTAAGGTAAGATCAGTGTTTTACTACTTTTCATATATATTATCTATTAGTTAAGGTAAGATCAGTGCTTTACTGCTTTACCTATATATTATCTATTAGTTAAGGTAAGATCAGTGTTTTACTGCTTTACCTATATATTATCTATTAGTTAAGGTAAGATCAGTGTTTTACTGCTTTACCTATATATTATCTATTAGTTAAGGTAAGATCAAGATTTACTGATTTACCTATAAATTAAGTATTAGTTAAGGTAAGATTAGACTTTACTGCTTTACCTATATATTATCTATTAGTTAAGGTAAGATCAGGCATTACTGCTTTACCTATATATTATCTATTAGTTAAGGTAAGATCAGTGTTTTACTACTTTACATATATATTATCTATTAGTTAAGGTAAGATCAGTGCTTTACTGCTTTACCTATATATTATCTATTAGTTAAGGTAAGATCAGTGTTTTACTGCTTTACCTATATATTATCTATTAGTTAAGGTAAGATCAGTGTTTTACTACTTTACATATATATTATCTATTAGTTAAGGTAAGATCAGTGTTTTACTGCTTTACCTATATATTATCTATTAGTTAAGGTAAGATCAGGATTTACTGATTTACCTATAAATTATGTATTAGTTAAGGTAAGATTAGAATTTACTGCTTTACCTATATATTATCTATTAGTTAAGGTAAGATCAGGCATTACTGCTTTACCTAAATATAATCTATTAGTTAATGTAAGATCAGAGCTTTACTGCTTTACCTATATATTATCTATTAGTTAAGGTAAGATCAGTGCTTTACTGCTTTACCTATATATTATCTATTAGTTAAGGTAAGATCAGTTTTTTACTGCTTTACCTATATATTATGTATTAGTTAAGGTAAGATCAGGTTTTACTTTACCTATATATTATCTATTAGTTAAGGTAAGATCAGTGTTTTACTGCTTTACCTATATATTATCTATTAGTTAAGGTAAGATCAGTGTTTTACTACTTTACCTATATATTATCTATTAGTTAAGGTAAGATCAGTGTTTTACTGCTTTACCTATATATTATCTATTAGTTAAGGTAAGATCAGTGTTTTACTACTTTACCTATATATTATCTATTAGTTAAGGTAAGATCAGTGTTTTACTGCTTTACCTATATATTATCTATTAGTTAAGGTAAGATCAGTGTTTTACTGCTTTACCTATATATTATCTATTAAGCAAGGTAAGATCAGTATTTACTGATTTACCTATATATTATCTATTAGTTAAGGTAAGATCAGTGTTTTACTGCTTTACCTATATATTATCTATTAGTTAAGGTAAGATCAGGATTTACTGATTTACCTATATATTATGTATTAGTTAAGGTAAGATCAGGTTTTTAACAGAGGTTTGTTTCCATCACTAAACAATTTGAATGGATTACAGTGTTAGGACATGACCGTTTTCAAATTCTCAGAATGCACTATATAATGTCTACTTAATTTTAGACAGTGTGCTTGTATTTCAAAAGGTTTCCAGCATTCTTAGAAGTATAATTATTAAAGAATTCAATAAATGTCTATGCTATATAAAGAATTTGTTGCGTTGCATAAAACGAAAATACGTTTATGAATATACGTAATCAGAATATAATAGTTCGGTTAACTGGTCTACGTCCCCAACCTCTTTTATCTACATCACATTCAATATAGTTTTGATGATTTAGTCTGATATTTTTTATTTTTAGTTTTTCTTAAACGAATTTACAATTTATTTTTATAACTGATTACTACTGTACTTCAAAACAACCTGTCATTACAGTTTTAAATTAACTATTTATTTATATAAATAGAATAGTTCGGGTAACTGGTCTATGTCCCCAACCTCTAAGAGTGATATCTTGTAGCTGTGTGAAAGTTCTGAAATGGAAGTATTGGGAATCCATTTGCATGTAAATACGTCAAACTTGGGAAGAAAACACAAAGTTCTCAGTGTGATGTCATGACTTTATTTACTTGGATGAAGAACGTAAGGAGTGTTTCTACTTCCATGCTTTGAATACATTAGTCTCCTGACTTTTGTCAAAACAAAGTCTGGATATAATAAAAACATGCAAATCTTATTTTGCATTACACTCTGGAGAGTATGAGGTTATATTTTCTTTAACAGAACATTTTTAATATAAAAATAAAATCTAGTTTCATTATTGTCATATTTTGTGGTATTTATTGTGGTAATAAGTAATACCATTGTCACTTTTAGTAGTATTGGTGTTATGTAATGATATCTTTGAGTTATATTTATGAACAAAACTAATACAAAATATTCTCCTATTTAAATATTAGTAATTACATTCTACGAATTTTAGTTAGGAAAATAGTTTTATTATGACACTCGTATTGGTGTGATGTATATTATTAACACATAATATATATGCATATGATATATAATATGTCGTGAACGATTTGACAAATTCAGAGGAAATATTTGTTCAAATGCAAGTAAACAAAAAAAGTTACCTCCAAAAATGCTCTTACAGTTGTAAAGTATTGCATACTAAGGTTATGTATGCACGTTCTTGAGGAATGCGCTTAATACTGTTATAAAAACACATATTAAACTATTAATAATGTAAAAATTAGAAATTTAATGTAATAATAAGTGTAATTCATTAATATATGGACACAATGGTTTTCATATTACCTTTCACTAATGTTCAGTAATGTTAAATCAGACCATGAACGTATTCAATATTTGGAATAACTAAATAAACTTATTCAAAGTTACATGGAATATGTAATAATGATTAAGGGGGCACTGGACTCATAAATATTTTCTTTTTTGCATTTTTACTTTTTTGCATTTTATGAAACTCCATTTTCTTATGAAAAAAAATTATATATCATTTATTTAATTTCCATAGTTATAACAATGCAAAATATGTGTTGCAATCTTATCATACCTAGGAGATATGTAACGATTTCCCTCTTTGCTTTGGTAGCACTGTTGTAATTTGTATGCCAATATTTATATAGTAGTATATCAATATAAACTTTCCATTATTGTATTTTGTCAGGTTGGTAGTAGCTATTACAAACTGAAAGCAGTAATTGCTTCTTAGTAAAGACTATGAAGCAGAAGTGTTTTAATACATGTAAGTTTAGTTTTTTCTGTATAGATTATCCATGTATTTACTAAATAGGCGTTCCTGAAAACTAAGAATTTTTATTACTTATATACACAGGAAATATTATACCTAAATACTTTCACTGCAAATTTTCACTGCATGTTCTTGTAACATACTTGCACTTTGATAAGCAAAACCATAAGTTTATGTTTAATAGTTATTTAATTTAAAAAAGTTTTATATCAAAAATATAAAAATTTGTATGGTAATTTTGAAAAAATCAAAATTGAAAGAAAAAATAATTTTATAAATGCTTTTTTGCTTATCAGAGCTCTTTATGTATTGAATTATAGCCATAAAAAATACAGATCTCTGTCTTGTATAGTTTTTGAGAAAAGGGTACATAAATATGCTAAATTTAACAATACGGCTCATGGGAGTACAATGTCCCCTTAAAGAGCGGAATTTATCAGGTAAATACACTTCAGTTCCTACTCAGACCCACCATGTAGAAGCTGGAATAGAAGTAAATATTTAGAAACTGTTTGGTTTGGATCGTTGACCTCCAAACAAAAATACTTAATTCAATATTCAAATTTTCAAATGCAGTAGTGTATTGAGAATGCTAGTATATATTTTTGGTCTGCATGTACATGGTCTGCCTGTATTACACTTAGTGGTGAACGTCCAATACTGTATTATGACTGTGAAAGTCAAAATTTAACTTAAAGCACCCATATTGTCTATATTGCCCACGTACGTGGGGATCTTTGGTCAGAACTTCAATCACAATCTCCTCTTTAATATAAGCAACCATACACTGACTGCTTCTTACAAATATTATGTCTAATGTAGACGAATCCTACCTTTGAAGTATAATTTGCCAATCAGGGTAATTTTTTAATAAAACTTCTAATATGATCTTATTATAGTTTCCACATATTTAAGATTTAAAACATTTGTTTTAAATTTTTATTTAGTGTTAAATATTTTACAATATAGTGTTTTGTTGTTTTAATTTATTTTCATACGAATTTATAATTGCTTACTGTCTACAATATTTAATGAGGTATTAATATTATCATAAACTAAAAAATACATTTATTATTTTAATATTATATATGACAAAAAGAAGGGTAATAAATGAAACATGTGTGAATTGGAATTTATAATGTAATTTACTTAAAACCCAAAGTGGTAATTATATTATTGAATATTAATTGCACCTAACTTTACAAAATTAGGCTTTTGATGCACTTTTCCAGTTCCTACACTTAAAATTACTTTAAGTAAAACGAAAAAAAGAAGGGTTTGCTCAGAGAGCAGATTCAGAAAATCTCTTTTACAACCCACATTTAGCCAGATAACCGTTATGTAACAGCCTTAGGGACGCGGGAAATACGGTAGAAAACACTAAGCTATTAGCATACTGATGGGTTGTTTCAACGGAACAAGTGTTGGGGAACAACAGGTTTAAAAGTACATTTTCTTAAAGAAGATATAATAAACAGCATATAAAGTCTATCCTAACATTATTTTGTTCATCGTTGAATTATAGTTTGTATGGTTGCAAGCATTTCTATTTTTTTAAAGTTAGTTAAGGGAAGTATGTATTTTTAAGTGTCTACCTAATTAAATCAATAGAATTTTAGTGACGAAAAAACATATATGACCATTTCAGACAATAGTTTATCAACTTAGTGCATAGTTTGCAAAAAAGCATACACATATAAACTCAGTATACTTGATAATTTTTGCTAACTATAGGAAAACTAACATTTTTAATAAAAGATTTTTCTTTCTTTTGTTCAATTTAAGATCCTACAAAACATGATAATGTTCCTATGCATATATTATCTTTAATACTTAATATCTCAGTGGTTTATAATATATTTGAAATTGTAGTCTAATCAGTTGGGCTTTCACAACCTCTTATCAGTCGCTTAGAAGAATTCTCCCCCAGAATTGTTGATTCCTTAGAAAAACTGTTGTAAATAACAATCAGGCCTGCATAACTAATGAGCCGTTAGACTTTCATTGTCCACTGGGTCACTTCATGTATCCACATTGAAAATATTTTGCTCACGTCTTATAACTTGTCTAAACCTAAAACGTTTGGAAACATCTTGATTTAGTTTGGAATAATAATTGTAACATATTCATATGCGTTTACTAAGTAGTATGATAGCATTCAAGACTGATAGGCTTATGTTTCCCTTGGGAAAGACAGGAGGCTGTGTGGGTTATGACGTGTACATAGTATCATAGCACTCAAGATTGATAGGCTTATGTTTGCCTTATCATAGTATTTTAGATTGATAGACTTATGTTTGCCTTGGGAAAGACAGGAGGCTGTGTGGGTGATGACGTGTACATAGTATCATAGCACTCAAGATTGATAGGCTTATGTTTGCCTTGGGAAAGACAGGAGGCTGTGTGGGTGATGATGTGTAAATAGTATCATCGCACTCAAGATTGATAAGCTTATGTTTGCCTTATCATAGTATTTAAGATTGATAGACTTATGTTTGCCTTGGGAAAGACAGGAGGCTGTGTGGGTTATGATGTGTAAATAGTATCATAGCACTCAAGATTGATGGGCTTATGTTTGCCTTGGGAAAGACAGGAGGCTGTGTGGGTGATGATGTGTACATAGTATCATAGCACTCAAGATTGATAGGCTTATGTTTGCCTTGGGAAAGACAGGAGGCTGTGTGGGTGATGATGTGTAAATAGTATCATAGCACTCAAGATTGATAGGCTTATGTTTGCCTTGGGAAAGACAGGAGGCTGTGTGGGTGATGATGTGTAAATAGTATCATAGCACTCAAGATTGATAGGCTTATGTTTGCCTTATCATAGTATTTAAGATTGATAGACTTATGTTTGCCTTGGGAAAGACAGGAGGCTGTGTGGGTAATGACGTGTACATAGTATCATAGCACTCAAGATTGATAGGCTTATGTTTGCCTTGGAAAAGACAGGAGGCTGAGTGGGTGATGATGTGTAAATAGTATCATAGCACTCAAGATTGATAGGCTTATGTTTGCCTTGGGAAAGACAGGAGGCTGTGTGGGTGATGATGTGTAAATAGTATCATAGCACTCAAGATTGATAGGCTTATGTTTGCCTTGGGAAAGACAGAAGGCTGTGTGGGTTATGATGTGTAAATAGTATCATAGCACTCAAGATTGATAGGCTTATGTTTGCCTTGGGAAAGACAGGAGGCTGTGTGGGTGATGATGTGTAAATAGTATCATAGCACTCAAGATTGATAGGCTTATGTTTGCCTTGGAAAAGACAGGAGGCTGTGTGGGTTATGACGTGTACATAGTATCTTAGCATTCAAGACTGATAGGCTTATGTTTGCCTTGGGAAAGACAGGAGGCTGTGTGGGTGATGACGTGTACATAGTATCTTAGCATTCAAGACTGATTGGCTTATGTTTGCCTTGGGAAAGACAGGAGGCTGTGTGGGTGATGACGTGTACATAGTATCATAGCAATCAAGATTGATAGGCTTATGTTTGCCTTGGGAAAGACAGGAGGCTGTGTGGGTGATGACGTGTACATAGTATCATAGCATTCAAGACTGATAGGCTTATGGTTTCCTTGGGAAAGACAGGAGGCTGTGTGGGTGATGACGTGTACATAGTATCATAGCATTCAAGACTGATAGGCTTATGGTTTCCTTGGGAAAGACAGGAGGCTGTGTGGGTGATGACGTGTACATAGTATCATAGCATTCAAGACTGATATAGGCTTATGGTTTCCTTGGGAAAGACAGGAGGCTGAGTGGGTGATGACGTTTACATAGTATCATAGCATTCAAGACTGATAGGCTTATGGTTTCCTTGGGAAAGACAGGAGGCTGTGTGGGTGATGACGTGTACATAGTATCTTAGCATTCAAGACTGATAGGCTTATGGTTTCCTTGGGAAAGACAGGAGGCTGTGTGGGTGTTGACGTGTACATAGTATCATAGCACTCAAGATTGATGGGCTTATGGTTTCCTTGGGAAAGACAGGAGGCTGTGTGGGTGATGACGTGTACATAGTAATCATAGCACTCAAGATTGATGGGCTTATGGTTTCCTTGGGAAAGACAGGAGGCTGAGTGGGTGATGACGTGTACATAGTATCATACATATCTCCCTTGTGTAGAGAGATTTGACATTTATGGTTTTACCTTGGCTTTAGACAACAGAAATAACTTTTTAATTAGACAATACTTGATAACCAAAAAGATGATAATATATTTTCTACTTTGGCTTTATACAGCAAAAAGAAAAATCAAAAGTAGACAGGTCTCGATGGCTGAGGAGTTGAATAATTATATGTTCTAACTCTTGTAACGCGAGATAGTTAAATAAAACATTAAAAGAAGACAGCGATTGACGACTGAGGAGTTGAAAATAGATGTTCAGCTTTAGCTAAATAGAGTTGAAACAAAAATGAAAAGTATACAGTACTTGATGAATGAGGAGTTAAAAATATATGACCTACATTGATTTTAGACAGCTTGAATAAACCTTAATATAATCCTGTACTTGATGAATGATGAATTGAAAATAAATGCTCTATACTGGCTTTAGATATCTGAAATAAAGATATAATTAAATTGTACTTGTTGACTGAGAAGTTGAAAAAGGGCAAGAATCATTAGGTTTTAAGTAAGTCTGAAAAGTCGGCTTAAAAGGTTTTAAAACGTTAAAAAGAGAAAGCTGAGCCCAAAATTCTTAGAAAAAAATTGTATGTATTTTTATTTTATTGAAAATACAAAATTGTATAAACTACTCCCTAGTATAAACACCAAATTCTACTTTATTCAAACAAATAAATAAAAATTTATAAATAGTTATTCGTGAAAATGCACCCCTTTTTAATTGTATAAAAATTGTAAAGGATATCATTTATAACCTTTATATTATGTGTGAAAAAGTATCAAAAAAATCTTTGACATGACATTAAAAAAGATAAAAGAATTATCAACCATGCAGTTATAAACAAACCATTTAAATCAGTTAAAACTAATACTCTGAGCATCCCCTGGTAGTGTGTACTAAATATATTACGGGAATCACTTATTTTAGCCAGTATATGTTGAGGAAAATAAATTAGTGAACGATGTCTAGTCAATGACTGTAAATGAATTTTTTAATAGAGTGAACTAGTGTACATTTTTGTATGTGAAAACATTACTTTGTAGATATTTAGGTTAAGAACTGTAAGAATGTTATGTTTGTTGAGCAAAGGTTTGCAGTGATCACGTTTACCAGAACCAGAGATATCATCATTAACCTCTTTTACAGAACGAAAATATCATGCGTGTGGGCTGAGTGTACCCAAAGTATAACACCACATGATAAGCGTGACTGGAATTGCCCGAAGTAGGCTGACATAATATACTCTAGACAGCCTGTAACAAATATTGGCAGTGTGCACGCTAGTTCCAGTTGAGTTTAAGTAAGCATGGAGATTGACACTTATCGAAACTATAATAGCTCAGATTACAAGAAACAGTTTATTTCTTCCGTAAAAACGAGTCTGTTTCTCGAAAAACATTTTTAAATTGAGCGTTAAGACTTGTCATTAAAATACTGCAGGTGTTGTATATCTAGGCTGATACTAAATACAGAAGTGTCATCCATGTATAACACAGCATTAATGTAAGATCATTCATCGTTACAGTAAACAGAAAGGGGCCAAGGACAGAACCTTAGGTAATGCACCTGTGGTTGTTTTTCCAAAGCTAAAGTTCAAATCAACAGACGAATTGTTTTATATCATTCAAATAGTAGTTGAATTCATCAAATGGTGACCCTACAATTCCATAATACTTTAATTTTTCAACCAAATCAACTCTTTGTTATAAATCAAAATTAAATTGATTAGATATTTCAAAACAGATTAATCAATATGCTACAGTGATTTTATTTATAAACATTAATTATAACTACAAATATTTATATTAAATGCTTAAAGTCCTTATATTTTATTAGTTTCTCGATGGAGTTGATATTGGTATTCTTCGTTTTGTTATACATTTTTACAAATCACCAATAAAAACACTTTCACCAACAAAGCTGGCATCATCAGGCAACACAAATATTTTTGGTTATAAACCAAACAAGACAATAATGGATTTGAAAAACATATGCAAATAATTAAAATTAAATCCTTATAATTTATTTATGCAATTTACATTTCTTAAAGCAAAATCGTAATTATAGAATAAATTTAACTGTGGAAATCTGTAAATAATTAAATTTTCGGAAAATGGAGTTAACATTAAAAATTTTACTAATATATTTTATTATTATCAACTGTTACAGAGTTTAAAACAATAGCCATTTCATATTATATTGACATATAAATTTTCTTAGAAAAAATTATATACACTTTTTTCAGATTTGTAATTTGATATTTATTATCAAATGACTTACGTATAGGAATCATAAATAGTTTTGTAATGTACAATTTCCGATATTAAAACCGTTCGGTATTACTTTTATCTTAGTACATTTAAAAAATGTATGAAATAAGACTAATTATTCAAACAATGCATTACCAATAATCACTAAAGATTTTTTCAGTAGTTAAAAGCGGTGTTAAGCAATGCTGTAATCTTTAAATAGAGAAACTCGTTAGTGTTATTTATTTTTCCCAAACGTTGCTAATGGACTGAACTCTAAACCGTCTCAACAACATCCATTTGTTAGTTTGTAATAAGGACCAGTAATGACCTTTGGATAATCCTTGCAGCTTCTGTTTTTTTATTTAAAATAATTTCTTTAATAATACAGAATATGATTTACAGAAAAAATATGTGCTTAACCAAAATTTATTTTAAATTCGTTGTTGACTGTTTATATCGAAATATACTAAACGCAAACGAAAGTTTCTGAGTGGTTGATATTTTTGAAAACTGAAAAAAATCATGAGTAGAACTTTGAAATAAAACTGAGCAATTTTAATCAAAATATTATATCTATCATATTGAAAATGTACTAGTTCACATTTTTTAATTAATATTTGCTATGTTTTGGGTAATAAAATAACTGTTTTCGTGAATTTAAATGATATTCACATCTCTAACCTTGCAAATCCTTTCTAATAAAAGCCATAGTACAAAGATACCTTATGGTTACACCAGTTTCCTCGAGAAGTCAAACAAGCACATACAGTAAACATTCGTCAGAGGATTGCTCAACGTTTTGTAAGCATAGTGTATTTAGAGCCACCAGGGATTGTACCCTATGAACAGCTTACACCCACAAGTTTAAGTGTCACGTAGTTTTTATTGATGATTAATGTCCTAGTATTTTTAAAACTATAAAATATGTATAGATATAGTGGAAACATTCATAAGTTCAGTTATTAGAATGTATTATAACTTCCCTTTGTCTTCAATGATGAGTCTTTCTTACGTTATTGTAACTATTGTTCAATATGTACTGCAACCTACCCTCGTAAAAATCATTACTGACCCATCGAGGGTGGGTGTGATGCCACCGGACTCAGGAGGACACAGAAAAAAACGCAAATTGAAAGGCAAAAATATCGTTTATTGTATTAAAATTTAAAAAACCTGATAAATCCAAAAGCATTAAAAGAGTATTACGTGTCAAATAAAAAATACATTTAAAAAATTTACAGACAAAACGGTTCTTGATCGCTTGTGAAAGTTATCAACATGACTATAAATAATTTCAGATATAAATATTTAATATTAAAGGCCTCGTGGCAATAAAAATAAATTAAAAGACTAAAGAAAACAAGAGTAACAAATATATTAAGTAGAAATAGTGTTTCAATAAAATGTGAATCAATATAATAAAGTAGGCATAATAAAACATTTACATGAAAACAAATAGAGCTCTGAAAAAATATAACACACGGTATAAACATCTAAATAAATATTATCAATAACCACAACAATTAATGTAACTATAAAAAACAAAGATGACAAATAACAATTTTTATTCACAGCACGGAAAAATCAGGGACAGTACGGAACCTCGGGTCTAATAACGGAGGTTTGCTAATTTTGAATTTACAAACATTTAAAAAATAAAAAAAACCATTAACTTCACTGATTCCACCAAAATCCTGCTAGGTAAAGGGCGGCTCCTAATTGGAACAATAAAGTGCAAAATGTTTCAAAAACCCCGTTATTAGAAAAAATAAAATCAGAAAACACACAAAAGTATAAGATAAACAAAATAAAAATAAAATCAAAATATATTTATCTTTGCAAAAGCAACGAAAGTTCTTGGAAAAAAAAAACAAAGGTCTCTTCTGGAGGGGCATCACCTGCGCATGTCGATGTCTTCATCCTGGAGGCCGTTAGATAGACAGCGCAGAAAGGGGGAAGAGGTGATGGTCCCTCTGCGTCACAGAGTAGAGGGTAGGCCCAGCTCGTAGATTACACGCTATGCCTCTAGGAAACAGCAGTAAGAATGCATGCAGATGTCCGTCAATCACACTCCGACCCCGAAGCCAGGGCTAAAGGTTTCTAGCTAGTAATTATAAAGATAAGTCCGAAGCCAGAATGGCAAACAAGACGCAGACGACCAGGAAGACAGAAAACGAACACAAAGACACAGAAGTTAAATCAACACAGATAGGAAGTCTGAGCTATCCGAGAAACACTCTTAATCTGTGCTAACGGTACAGTACATCGGGTGAGTGATAAAAGGGTCCGTCGATCTTTACGTCAGGTAAGTAATTGACAGGCTTGTTAATATTTAAGTCAAGTGAGTAATTATTGATGATCTCGATAATATGTATGTTAGGTGAGTGATTTATGGGCTTGTTAATATGTACGTCAAGTGAGTGATTGATAGGCTCCATAATATGTAAGTCAATTTATGAGTTTGATAATATGCTCATCAGGTGAGTAGTTGATGAGCTCGTTCATATGTACGTCAGGTGAGTGATTGATGAGCTCGTTATTATGTACGTCAGGTGCTTTATTTTATGAGCTCGTTAATATGTAGGTTATGTGACCAATTGATGGGCTCGTCAATGTATGTCAAGTGAGAGATCGATGAGCTCAATAATATGTACTCCAGGTGAGTGATTGATGGGCTCGTCAACATATACGTCAGGTGAGTTATTGATGGGCTCGTCAATGTATGTCAAGTGAGAGATCGATGAGCTCGATAATATGTACTCCAGGTGAGTGATTGATGGGCTGGTCAATATATACGTCAGGTGAGTGATTGATGGGCTCGTAAAAATGTACGTCAGGTGAGAGATCGATGGGCTCGTCAATATTTTCGTCAGTTGAGTGATTGATGGACTCGGTAATAGGCATACCAGGTGTTTGATTGCCGCTTCGGTTACAAAGAAGCTAAGGCTTCGGACTGTCGATAGCAAGTTCCAAGGTTCGAATGCTCTACTGAGCTAGCGATCGATACTTCACTCATAAAAAAAATTCCTCTAGGCCCATGTGATCTGGCAACTCAAATTCTATTTTTTTTAAATCACTCGTTACTGTGTACGTCAGGGAAGTGATTCATATCGGTTCGTAAATATGTTCGTCAGGTTATTGGTCGATGAGCTTGTCAATGTTAACATCAGTAAGTGATTGATGAGCTCGTCAACATGTACGTCAGGTGAGTGATTGATGGTCTCGATAATATGTACGTCAGGTTAGTGGATGATGAGCTTGTCAATGTTAACATCAGGTAAGTGATTGATGAGCTCGTCAACATGTACGTCAGGTGAGTGATTGATGGTCTCGATAATATGTACGTCAGGTTAGTGGATGATGAGCTTGTCAATGTTAACATCAGGTAAGTGATTGATGAGCTCGTCAACATGTACGTCAGGTGAGTGATTGATGGTCTCGATAATATGTACGTCAGGTTAGTGGATGATGGGCTCGTCAATATGCACGTCAGGTGAGTGATCGATGCAATAGTAAATGGTGAGTGGTTATACATAATTAAACAAATTATTAGAGGATTACCAGACACTTGTGAGGTGGGGAGTCCTCAATAAATATATTACTATGTGGCTGTGACATCATATCTCATCAATAACTGTGTAGTTTACAAACATATTGGTTGATAATTGTTTGATTTATGAATCGTTAAAACCCTTTCAGTGCCAAATATTTATAGTTTTTTTTTTTTTACCTTATAACATAGCTTAAATGTTACTGCTATAAGTATATGAATAAAAGATTGGTTTAGTAAACAGAAATGTTGATAATAGCTATACTATTTTTCCCTTAGTAAAACTAAATGGCAATGTCATTCAGTCCACATTGACTGCTCTTTACATTCAATCGCTGCAGCTCAACGCACGTATCAAAACGAAACCTATTTCTCGCTATAAACTGAAGCGTTGCATGAATGATGGTAATATACACAGTTTTGTATATTTATTTAGCCGTGAATCATAGCGGAGGTGTTTTTCTGAAATGACATTAATGGCATAGTAATTACTTTATGAAAACCCTTCCCTTATATTCTAATGCAGCCTTTCCTATCACGAAAATTAAATTTAAATATATAATTTCAAGCATAGAATTAGTTTATATCCTGAGCTTTTGTTGCTTTGTAAGCGAGTAAAAAATTATATTACATTAGTAAACACTTAGAATGGACAATTGTGGATAAAACGGAGTACCATAAAGTGAAATTGGAGTTTGGAAACGGAATAATACGTGTAAAGTCAGCTTTATTATCTAATAGCGCTGATAATTTATCTTAAGTAGTCTGGAAAATTAAAATATATTGATTACCCCATCATCTGGCTTTTAAAATGTTTAAATAAAAAATGTACAAGGCTTACTTATTCAGGATCCTAAAGGACCATTTTTAACGTTTTATAATCGTATTATAGTTTGTCCAACTTCTACGTTTCCTTTACTTTCCCAATCCAAATATATTAAAAATTCGTTTTCATTAACTCAAGTTACAGAACATAACATTAAAACAAATGTTGAGACTTTGAAGATAAAGTCATATGCTGGGGCTGACAAAATATCTTCAAAGCTACATAAGAAATATCGTAATTCTTAGAAAACTCCCTATAATTTATTATTAATGTTTAATTCATATGGTAAATTTTATTAAAATATCCGCTGCATAAAAAAGGATTTTTAAAGATTTAGATAGTTATTTCAAGCTTATCGCATGATATCAACTTTTTCTAAAGTAATTGAAAAAAACCTTCACTATTAACTATTAGACTCATTAACTTTTTTCACACATGTAACATTATACATGAAAATACGTTCAAGTTTATAACAAATAAGTACTACTCATTCAATGTTTTATCTTATAAATAAAATGTTAGCACAACTTTTTGATGTAGTTGATCGTAAGATACTGTACATCTAGTGTAGTGATGTAATAGGTATTACTTCAGATTTGACTTCATCATAATTAACGGTGTGGCATCAACGTGTGGAGGTTCTTTCCATAGGCGATTATCATGTCACAAGCTAGTCGCTCAAACTCGTGGTTGATCGTAAGATACATCTAGTGTAGTGGTGTAGTAGGTATTACTTCAGATTTGACTTCATCATGATTAACGGTGAGTCATCAACGTGTGGAGGTTCTTTCCATAGGCGATTATCATGTCTCAAACTCGTGCTAAAGTGGTGTTCCTCAAGGTTCGTTAGCTGCCCCACTTCTTTCCCTTTCTAACATCAATAATATTACCGTAGGCGTTCGGAAAGGAAGTATAAGCCATTTTTTAATGGTAGATTATTAATATTTACATAGCCATCCAAAGCCTTATTGAACCAACCGATTTTTATTCAAATTAATGCCTCTTGCAACGGTTTTCGTATAATAATTCAAGTACCGATAAAACCAGCCTAATAAAGTTTTCAATACACTAGAGAAGATTCGACACTTATATGTCTTCTTGAAAAATAAAAAGTTGTCACCGTAGAATATGCAATATATCTCGATTTAAATTCAATATTAAATTCAATTACCATTAAGATAAAGTGTAAACAACTTTCAAGCCTGATATTTTTCTTTTGCAAAGAGAACCTGCCTGCTACCTTGATATTAATAATCTTTCGACAGACTAATATGGAATCATGTACCTCTTTTTATAACATTGTATTAATCAAGATGTTTTAAGGCATTGGGATTATCAAGAACAAGGCAACTTTTGAAATCGGAGTTCATTTTCTACTACTCGAACGTCAACTATTAATAATATTAATTTTACCTTCTGACGTTCCACATCGCTGTTGAGTTACGACGCGTCTCGTCAGTACACTGATGTCATCAGGCATCTACTATGTAGCTTCTTCATGAAAATTAACTCAAAATAGTCATTAAACACAACACAAATAAAACATTAAAAAATATTGTCTTATTTATGTTGTGTAAATAAAACATAACTATCACACAACATACATAAATCATTAAAAAATAATATTTTATTTATGTTGTGTGTAATCACTATTTTAAGTTAATATTCATGAAGAAGCTACATAGTGGATGGCTGTTGACACCAATGTCCTGACGAATCGCGTTGCAACTCAACAGCGATAAGGAATTCTAGAAGGTACAATTAGTATTATTACATTTATTTCTTAACTCCAAAATCGATTCATGAGAATTATTTTCCAATGAACTCTATGAAAGTTATAAAAATTTACTCTACCCGCAATATACAGGGTGATTTTTTTTGAAGTGTGTCACCAAAACCTGCAGAGATACAAAAAACCTTAAATGGGGAACTTTACCTATTTTTATGCTCATTAAATATTTAGAATTACTATTAAAACCTAAAACCATCATAAAAATAGGGGTTAATATAAGAATTTCAAAGATGTCCGCTAATTGGAAAATGGCGACCGAATTTTAAAATTTGACCTTCGTGAATTTAAATTTTTGTATAAAATATATAATGCAGAGCTTTTCAACATTTAACTAAATAAAAATAATGCATTATAAGTTAAGCTTTGGTTTTGTAAATGGCTTGTTGAAATGAGGATTTCTGAAACTTTCAGTCCTCCTAGCGGTAAAACAGTTAAGTATATAAAAAAATTACCAAGAATAAACAATTCTTAGAATCACTAGTAAAATCTAAAACCATCATAAAAATAGGGGTTCCCATAAGATATTTCAAAGTTGGCCGCCATATTGGGAAATGGCGACCGAATTTTAAAACTTTACCTACGTAATTGTAATGACCATAAAAAATTAGGTAAAGTTCCCCATTTAAAGTTTGTTGTATCTCTGTAAGTTTATAAGATCCCAATGGTGACACTCTGTAAGTTATAGATTCTTGAGACTTTATTATTCTTGAAAATAAATCTATTAAAATTTTTATCAAAAAACAGATTTTCACAGCTATAATTAATACTGCTAATATTCCCACTTCCCGATAGCGACCTTCTTTTTTTCCAAAATTATTTGATCCAAAACGGAAAACTGCTTCTGCTTTTGAACTCCCTTTCTGGGGTTTTTCAAACTGAAATAAGCATTTAAGCCCTTAAATATGTTTTAAAAAAACAATGAATTTAATAATATACAGATTTTAAAAATCATGTTAGATAGTTATTTAATTAATGCACCATAAGTGAAACTATCTGATTTATGGAAAATTTTATCATCTCCAAATGTAATTTGTTAATATTGACTTATGCTCGAGTAACACCTCTATATAATGGCAAACAAACAATTATATTTTAAATTTGATACAATTGTAACACCACATTAAAAAAATGGAAACTGTATAAGAAAAACTAAGTAACATCTAAATATTGTCCAGGACATATGTTACACAGAAATGGCTGTTGTCTTTCAAACGATTTGCTACTATCATTCTTAAAGCCCTTTCCTCACTGGATTTATAATTTAATGTTATAGATGAATCAAACACTCCAGTAATTATAGTTTTTTACAAAGTTACCAAAAGGCATTACGAAAAAATATAATTACTGGGGTGTTTGTTTTATCTACAACATTACATGTTCTACTAGCTACTGCATGTTGATCACTATATCTGCGTTAGAGGTGACGTGTCACGAAATTGTCCTGATAATTTAAAAATAAAATAATGGTTTATTTATCTGATATCCTTTGGGGATAGTCTTGTACGATTTTCATTTCACAATGTTTAACAAATTTAATTTAAGTCTGAACTACATAATCATCAAGACCGTTTTAGAAATAAAGGAAGCGAAAAAAATTCTGTGTCAAATTAATTAATCATTAATTAAAATATGATTGATAGGCATGTTCACAAATAAATTAATCGGCCTCACAATTTCATAAAGGAAAGTATGCTATATAATTAATGAATTAATAATTTCTACAACATTTATGAACAAGAATAAATTATTATTCATTATTTATTTTTTACAAACAGTCAGAAAAGTAAAGAATATGTCAAAATATCATGAAATTAGTTGTTGTTTGTATTCTATATTCAATAAACGAGCGTGTTAATAATTTGAATAAACAATTGTGTGTTTATATTAATTGATATTTTAATGAGTTACGAGTCATAACGTGCGTCACAATCCACCTGATAGCCATAGTAATGATAAGTACAAAATGAAGCTCTATAATCATCCAATAGACTAAAAAAATTTTAGTTTCTATCTAGTAAGACATCCAAGAATGGAAAATAATTTTGCTTTAGCTTTTATTTATTTCCAAAGAATAGTAAAAACCACTGTTACCTAAATGTACTAACACATTTCTATTGTTATATTGTTGAGGGTTTCCCTTCTTTTTATAGTTTTAAGAAATATTGCAAATTAAATTTGTTTACCACATGTTTATATGTCTATCCTTTGATTAGTCAATCACACATAATTCTTAAAGGTTTATTGAATGCTTTATTTTATCTATTGGTTTTAATAAAACAATTCGATTATATTATTGTCATAAAATAATTAATAGACTAAGTTATAAACAAATATAGAAAACTTTGTCTTACTATTTATTACTCTAAACATAGAACTTTGATAATTTTTGGGAGAGTTCAACATATGAGATACATTTCATTTAAATTAAACCAAAACAAGACGTTCTATAATGCTGTAGATGTTATTTAAAGTCAACTTCCTTTTGGGTTGAAACAAGTTGCTCTATCTAAGTCAAACCCAAGAATTTTTCTTACTTTCTCTTAATCATGTGGCCTTTTAAAAAATAGAAGGTCCTTGCCTCAGCAACACGTTACCTCTAATTCTTATGCTACATTCACATTCCCTTTAAGCCCTCATTAGTTTGTGTTAATATTGTCATTCCAGTGCATCCTAGAACTTCACCATTTTATATATTCCCCCATGCACCAGCCATCTTAATATATAGCTTATAATCATCCTTACAACATCTGGTTCATAACACAGTTTCTTGGTTGTACATTTTGGGGATTTCGGTGACCGAGCGGTAAGGTGTCAGGAATTTGAGTTTGAGTGTTTAGCGCTGATTCGAATCCGACTTAAATAATAAGCCTAATAATAGGCTTAATTTACATATTTTAAGTTTCATATTTCTTGCTTCATCTTAAAAGTATATACATGGATATATTTAAGATGAAGATAGTCTATATACATAGTATACTATAGTCTAATTTATAAAAAACTATATATAATAACTTAGTATTTTATAAGGTATGCTGTTAGGAATAACTTTCAGTAGAAGTTATTCATTAGTAAGATATGCAAATGTAAGGGAATAAATTAGTAAGCTACAACATTCATCGTCAAATAAGCACTTTAATGGAGGCAAATATTAATACTTTATTCTATAAAGCATTCAACTCACAGCTTTTAAACTTTTCTTAGATTTATTTAGGGAAAAATAACAACTGTAACAAACAAGTTCTATAATATTCACTGATTCGTAACGGTTTTATGAAAGATAAATATAGACCCTGAGGACATATAAATCAACAAATGAAATTTCAGTTTTAAGTTTTGTTATTGTTAAAGAGTTGTGTTAAAATTGTCATTCCAGTAAATTCTAGAACTTCACCATTTTATATATTCCCACTTGTTCCAGCCATCTTAATAAATAGCTTATAATCATCCTTACAATATCTGGTTCATAACACAGTTTCTTGGTTGTACATTTTGTGCGATTCCGCGTAATGTTTCGAGGAAGTGTTCTAAATCTTATTTGTCGGATATCTTCTTGCTACATGGATTTTTAACACGCTAACTAGTTACAAGTTAGATACTAAAAAAGAAAAAGTTTTATTATTGTCAAAATAATAAATGATTAAAATGTAAGTAAATTTTTAAATCATGTAACCATAAGGTATTCTACCTAAGTAATGTATATTGTAAATATTAAGCTACAGTACTCAAAGTAAGTTTTAGCTATCTTTTATGTATGTTATTCGTATAAAACTGTAGAATAACATACAAATAAAGAATGTAGACTAAATTTATAAAAGATAACGACTAAAAGTGAAAAGATCAGCAATGCCTTAACTAGTTATTCTTCCCTCATGTAATGCTTTGTCAAGTGATAACAAACTACTATTTACATTAGCGAGAAGGCCCGTGGGACCGGATATTAGTATGTCTCAGGTAGACGATGTCGTGACGTCATTTCCTTTAGGACTTGCCTCCATGAATAATAACGTTCATTCCACATCCGTCACCGCTTATCAGCGAATACCTCCATTTAATCAGCATCCTCCTATGTTCATTTATGTAGTACAGTTTCAAAATATCATCAACTCTTTGTAGGAGAATCTTTCTTGAAATAAGATTTATTTACCATTACTATTCTTTTCTAAGTAGTTACAGTATAAATCTAAACAACATTGATTATATTCAAACATATTTTACGCAAATGAAATATTGACTTCTCAATAATTAAACAAGGTCATACGAAAAACGTGAAGAATGCTTTCAGTTTCTTTATATGACAAACTGTGCATACGACAACGTATAGCATCTATAGTAACTGAATATAATTATATGTTCAATGATCATCTTGACATTTTTGGGTATGACCTTTTGTAAGGTTAACCCAATACAAAATCAAACTTTGATTTTAGTTTTTAATTGTACTATTTTAATTGTAAGTCTCAAATACTATATGAGAACTATCATTTAATAGAACATAATGTCTTTGCTTCAAAGAGTAATTTTTATTATCAAGTGAAAGAAGAGCTATGCCTTTTAAATAATTTGTAAGATCACTTTATCCACGAGACAATGACAAGAAAATAATGTTCGCGTATTCCCTACGCAGTGTGGGTATTGCTTACCTAGTGTGTGTATTGCTTACCTAGTGTGGGTATTGCCTTCCTAGTGTGGTTATTACCCCTATAGTGTGATTATGTCATACCTAGTGTGGGGACACATTTGGCTCTATTACATGGTCCCCAGGCCAAGCCAGCACAGTAGAAATGGCAGAAGATCGGCTGGACGGCAGGCTGAGGTTCAAACGTCCAACTCAAGAACCCTGGACTGAACACAGTACTACAGCATAAGCACAGAAGTAAGCACAGCCAAAAAGAAACAATAATAACACAAAATAACAATATAAATATTTACTAACAAACCAATTTTGTTGACTTTATAAGTTGAAGATTTTTTATAATTATTTTACATCTCAATATTATCAGCAGTGAGTAACTATCATCAGAAGTAGACAAATTATAACATTATAGGAACACTCCTACAAAAAACTACAGATTTATAGAAAAAGACCTGTAGAATAGGTTATTATCAAAGAACAGAAGTATGGTAAAAATGTACATCAAATTAAAAAATGCTTAATAAAAACTATATCCCACTAGACAAACTTTGAAACCAAATATTAGAACTAACATTGAACATAAAACATAAATATAATAAAGAAATGAATTAAAAAAAAATAACATTGATCACATGGGCTCAATGAACTTAGGTTGACCATCATCTAGACAAAGGACACAATCAATCTATCAACATAATGAATGTGGCAAAAAGTATCTAATTGTGAAAAGGTTTTCACCAAAAGGGTGATTAGGTATTGAAATTAAACAAGATTGAACAACTTACGTTAATTGTCCCTCTAGCTAGCATCTTAAATTCCACTGCTAAAGGTGGAAACTAACCACAGACCCAGGCATCCATCGAACCGGCGAACTGAAAGCTGGAATCACGGATCAGATCAAGGCCTGAGCCAACGGTCACGAAAGTAACAAGTCGACAGCACAAGAGCGATATCAAGCAGCCTGGAAAACCAAAACGTAGAGAAACCAAAATGTACCGGTCTAAAGTCCCGGTACAAAATGATTATTATTGACTTAAGAAAATAAAAGTACTCGTGCATTTCATTATGTATTGAATCTGATCTTCACTACCACATCGAATATTGGTAGCATAACTTACGTTATTAAATATCACATATTTAATAACGTAAGTAGTGCTACTAATATCATTATATAATTTTGTTTGATATTTTACATATAAATGTATATACGAATAAACATGTGCTGTAATCCTTTTAGAATTATATATATATACCCAAGTTTAGTCTAACAATACGTATAATAAAATAAACATATACTTAATATAACACTTTTCCCTTCCACTTAAATGCGTTAAGGATATTCATAATAACTATTATTTAGTTATATTATTTATCACCGATTCACAATGCATTATTAAATAAAACACGACATTAACATACTTCAAATCCATATGTAGATACGTATTGGTACACGATTCTTTTCTTCTATGGATTTTAATTATCCAAATAATCCCTTCTAGTTATAACAGAGGGAACAAACTGTGATCAACTATCGCATTTTGTCAGAAACAGCATTACCTATCATATACATAGTTCAATATTATTTATATTTTTGTTTTAAAACAGTGCTACTACTTTCTACCATGAAATTGCGTAAGTATGCCGTATATGGCAACTTGACACTTTGTGGGCGCTTTAATACGAACCTGGCAATATAGGTACAGTATCTTAATGTTCCAGTTCGAAGGTGCTGTCTGGTTGGACGACTAAAATTAGAACTGTTTTACCAACTACATTAATGGATAGTTCGATTATTAGGACTTTTTCAAGCCCCAAACACGTAAAACCCCATAAACCTTTGCCTCACCCACCCATCCATACACGTACAGTGACAATGACCCACCTTACGTGTGGGTAATTTAAAGGCATATCATTTAAATTGCTTTTCAGGTAGAAGTCAAGTTATTTATAGTGACTAAAATAAAAAAAAACTGTCTAACCAAACACGTTTAAGGCTAGTTTGACAAGCCCCATAAAGCTCTTCCTCACCCAACCACCCATACACGTAGAGGCTGCACCTATATAAATACCGTATGTCTTTGGGCGGCGGAAGGGTTATTGCCAATGAAGTCTCTGTATATAGGTGGGTAGGAGAGTTACTAAATCAATGATGTAATTTATATTTATAAAAAATATTACATAAATTTAATTATTATCAAGTGCAATCAGACATCCAAACAAAATTAGTAATGTAATTTAAAGTTTAATGATATAATATTAACTACACCTTAACTAACTAAATCTCTAAGTACATAAATCCACATTTACAGGTCATGTCAGGATACAATCTAACTATTTAATCTGAATTAGAGATGTCAATCATTGGGAAAGAGGTCAATCTACTTGGTATCTCAAACACACTCTTAGGATTATTAAATATCTGTAAATGACATTCATTTTTACAGAAAAAGTAGTAACATAGTTACACAAGTTTCAGAATACTTCTTTACACATGCATTTTTATATATTTATAAATGAACGATAATTATTACTGTTGGAAGGCTAAACTATTGATTGCAGTTTATATTACCTATGGTGGGATATATGTTATTATCCTACCATCTCTTAGTATATTGATAAGTTCCATTCCAAAAATGGAATTTTAAAATACATAATTATAGAAGCCAAAAACTAGAAGTAAAAGGGAACTAACAAAATTCCCTCTATTGTTTATATTGACTTTCAGAACCGTTATAGATTGACATTTATTTAATGTTATTCAAATATCTTTAGGTTAAGTGCAAATTGATTTTTGACTGGTGAAATGAATTAACAATCGTTATAATGAATGATAATTTAATTTTTTTACAAATATTAATTTAAGATCAGAATGGATTACTATAGAATTTCAGTATTTGTAAATGGCCAGTTGTTGTTGTTGTAGAATTTAAGTTGTTGTAGAGAAAAACCATAAATTATAATTGTAGAAGAGGTTAAACTATAAAGTAAGTCGTTATTCATAGACACTAAAACTATTAACTCATCCTAAAAATATAAAGGTACGTACAATAAAGCCCTTGTTCTTGAATTGAAAACTACAATATCTAGTTCCACTTCATAAAGGAGAGTTAATTGATGGGAGAAGTTGGTAGAAGTTCATTAAAAGTTGGTAGCTACTCGTTCCAAACGACAGTTGAGAGCGCTGGATGCCACAGCTGTCACTTGTCTTCGTTATTACTGTCGTTTAGTTCGGTTGGATATTTAATTAATTAACTTCATGCTCTCGGATCTGTAGTAGATTCATTTTAATTACAAGGGTTACTCAGTAAAATCTTAACCCAACATTGGAATACATTACAAACCTAATAATAATAATAATTAAATCATGCAAAACCTAAATCATTAATATTTATTTATAAAAAAACAAACAATACATTTTAAAATCTATATCCGCTTCAATAGTATAGAAGGAATGCCAGTCATAATTACTATGTAGTATTCTGTACTAAAATTTAATAGTATTTGAGGGTCAAATAGCTCTTTAAGAACTTTGTGTACGATAAGAAATAAGGCTGATCCACTAGGAACTCTGTGTAAGATGACAGGACGACCTTCAAAAAATGTGTTAGAGATGATAGGATTACATAAAATGTGTTGCTGTTATGTGGTTCATTAGAAACATGGTGTCTCAAGGGTGGGTCGACCTATAAAGAACTATGTGACCGATGGAAGGTTCGATTGGCCTGTTGAAATCATGAGTCATTCTAGTCATCATTTACGTGAGAACTGTGGGAGGTTGGGTTGTCCTGGTAACAATGGAAGGCAGGATGGTCCATGTAGTACTGTAATTTGTACTAGTTGTGCCCTGGTAACAATGGGGGGTCGGGCTGGTCCATCAAGAACTGTGTACACAATGGGAGGTTGGATTGACATGCTAGATATGGTGAGCTGGATTGGTCCATCAAGAACTGTGTGCAGAACGGGAGGTTGATCTGGCCTTAGTATTATGGGTTGGGTTGATTTAACAATAACTGGGTGTACCATAGGAGGTTGTGTTGGCCTGTTAAATATGGTAGGTTGGTTTGGTCAATCAAGAATTGTTTGATTTAGCACCTATATCAATCTTATTTGGATATTCAAAATTTAAAATACTGTATGTCTCTAGACAATGGAATATTCACTCTTGTTTAACACTTGAAATTTAAATGACAACTATGCAGAATCACAATAAATACTGAATAACTATTTTAAATAAAATAACTAATGTGTTATGAATAATGAGGAAAGTTTTATACTATTAATAATAATAATAATAAAACAGTATAATAAAGCATCGACACTAACAAGGATAAATAGTATATGTATAAACAATAATATATTAAAATATGAGAGTGGAAGAAAGGATAAAAGGAATTTATTTACAGAATATATCTGCACTTCTTACAGGTACATTTAATTTGATAAAATAGTATAACTTACGGTTTTATGTAGCCGACAGATGAGCTTCCTTCTACGTAACCTTATATGGCTTATTGGAAATACATCTCTTTATCTGAATATTTTGCAAACACAGTAAATCCAAACTTAGGAGATACATATTAAATAAGTATGAAGATGAGTTTAACGGTCATTTTCCTATTGTTAACGACTTATAAGCAATACTATGAATGAAAGATTATTTTATATTTTTAAGTTTATGTATTATAAAAATACTTACTTTTATATTTTGATTGTTTAAAAGAAACAGCACTGTTTTTATTATTACTATCAAAATAATATCATCGAAATCAAATGGAAGAAGATAATAAAATTAGGTTGAGGTTTTTTTCTGAAATAAGTGTTTTACTACCGTAAAAATGTAATTTAGTTTAAACAACTTGTAACCCAATTTTGATACAAACAAATTTTTACCATTAATGAATTTGTGATTTTTACTACGGCAATTGATTAATAAATACATTATAGACATTTTTGTGTACGTCAAACAACATAATTTTAGGTTAATTGATTTAGCTTAAGAACTAACGGAATTAAGAACACTTTCCTTTCCTTCTACGATTACTGTTGATGCACTTTTAGTTTTAGAACGGAAAGGAGAATTGATCTTGATGACCTAGGGCTTACAATGAGATACGTGCACGACAGGAACAAAGAGCGACCAACTAAGAATGTGATGGACCCTATTAGAGCATGGTGTTCTACTGAATAGGAAGGTTAAAAATTGATCTCTGGTAAAATGAATTTGGAACTTGTTTAAAAGGATGAGAATGACAGCCTATCTTGAGGGATACAACAAATATTAGAAATATCCGATTTGGTTGTGTTTTTAGTAATAAAGTTTCAGGAAAACCCCGTTTACTGTCTCCATTTCAACTACTCACTTAACAAAACTTCTAATAAAGCAATTTATAGGAAATAATTTTGTTGTATGTGGGTTTTAAAGTAATATTTTTAGTCACTGAAGATATAAAACTTATATAAGATCGAGTATAATACTAAGATCAACTACCCTGTTTTTGTGATAATCTAGGGACGATATTACGGCAACATTTTCACAGAATAAAAAAATAAAAGGAATTTCTTGTCCTGTCAAGTAAGCATTTTGCAATAATGTCATATTGTATCAACAGTTTTATAGTACCATTAGCAATAAAGCTGATTGGTTGAGTTATTTGATTTGTTTACCTGAACATACCACATGCCACAGGTAGTGGATAACAGTATAAACAACAGTAAAAGTAACCTAACCTGTTTAGGCTAGTATACGAAAATTAACTAAGTTTACACCTACTTCTATAAACAATACAATTTATATATTTTAAGAAACAGTACAAAATATAAATCTCAAGTACAGAAAACAACCTCGCGCCCGCATACAAAAATTAGGTTAGCAATAATCACCATATAAACATAAAATTACATACATCAATGATCATATGATTATAATATCAATATATAGAAACATAATATAAAGAACAAAAAATATATTGTTTAAAAAACAAGCGTATTGTATTGAACAAATATGAACAGCAGTAAATATATACTAATGGTTTGAGAAAAATAATATTTTAAGTTCTGAAATCTTTTTGAAAACACTTTAATGCAAACTAAAATTTTGATATTTAGTTAATTATTAGTAGAAGTTAACTAATTATTTACTTCTGCGTGACTAATTAGTAACCTAATAGACTGTAATTTCGTAATCGTATCGTTAATCTATTGTAAAATTGTAGCTAAACACATAATGTCTTCTTGTTCAAGTAACCGATTTCTAGATTTCCGTTTAAAACTCTTAACTGACTTGCATTTTCGAAGATCTTCTGGTAATTCGTTAAATAATTTTGGTCCAAGAAAAAGAAAAGATCTTTGTAAAAGACTTTTCATACCTTTTGGTTTTCTGATCGTATAATTAGATGTCACGTTCTATAACTGTGACGTACATTCTCTGTTGTATTATTTTTCACTTCGTATGAAAAATATCTGTAAAAATTTAATGACGTAAAAATGTTGGACGGGGAAAATTTGTAACTATAAATATAGAGAAAAGATGGTTCTTGTTTGCTTTTGTGCAAAATAATTCGAATAAATCTGTTTTGTAGGACTCTCATTTTCTTAATAAATTTGTTGTGTGACCCTCCCCAACAGGATATTCCATATTGAAATTTAGAATGGAATCAGGGCGTAATATTAAAGTACGTTAATATCGCACACATTCCTATTACAATAAAAGCAAATTAATTGTTGAAGTGGTGTTTCCTTGTTTTGATGCAAAAGAAAAAAATGAAAAGTTTTTATCCAATATTGGTAAATATTATAAAAAGTATGTTCCAACAATTAGTTTTGAATCATTAAATGTATTAATAAATGCTATATATTATATATAGACTAATTATATTCCTGAATACTTAACTAAACTAAAACAGTTTAAGTAATCTACGTTTCACATTTATGTGCATGTATTTGCTCTAATACAAAAATAACACATTTATATCACGCTGACTAATACAAAGTACATTTGCAAGCTCTAATTATTTCAACCTTCCTTAATTGATTATTAGTTTAATTTATTTTAGAAATATATTCCTAATATAAATTAATTTATTAATTTAAACTTAGGTGGGATATACATGCGCACGAAACCAGACACAGGGATGACTACCGAAATGGAAGCCACAGGACGGTAGTCTACGAACGCTTCAACCACCCACTCTACCGTACAAGTACTGTGGTATTGACCCACTCGCCTACCGCTACACATACAATGGTATTGACACACCCGCCCTCCCATACACGTACAGTGGTATATCGGACTGAGAACCTTTTGATTATGAAGCTGGAATTTAACCAACTAAGCTACCTACCGAGGATATACATAAATCCAAATGAAATAATGTCTTTTTAAAGTAAAAATTAGCAAAATAAACGTATGCAAACAAAAGTTCAAATTAACAGGCATGTAAAAGAAATTCTACAATTACAATGAAAATACACGTAGAGTGGTATTGACCCACACACCCACCCCTACACGTACTGTGTTATTGACCCACCCACACACGTCCAGAGGTATTGACCCTCCCGCCCACCCATACACGTACAGTGGTTTTGATCCACCCACCCACCCATTCACGTACAGTGGTATTGACCACCCGTCCACCCATACACATACAGTGGTATTGACCCACCCGGCCACCCATACACGAACAGTGGTATTGATCAATGTACGTGTATGGGTGGGTCAATATAACTGTACGTGAATGGGTGGGTGGGTGGGTCAATATCACTGTACATGAATAGGTGGGCGTGTGTGTGTGTGTGTGTGTGTGTGTGTGTGTGTGTGTGTGTGTGTGTGTGTGTGTGTGTGTGTGTGTGTGTGTGTGTGTGTGTGTGTGTGTGTGTGTGTGTGTGTGTGTGTGTGTGTGTGTGTGTGTGTGTGTGTGTGTGTGTGTGTGTGTGTGTGTGTGTGTGTGTGTGTGTGTGTGTGTGTGTGTGTGTGTGTGTGTGTGTGTGTGTGTGTGTGTGTGTGTGTGTGTGTGTGTGTGTGTGTGAAATGTCAAAATTTCTAAAAAGTAAAAAATTTCGATAAGCCTACTAAAACCTTAAGATAACACTAAAACTAGTTATTTAAAATTAATTGATTCCCCCCAAATTAATATTATTGTTACTTAAAAGTAAAAAGGAGAAATAGAACTGATTGAAAAAAAAATCGTTCGCAATAAGTATTCTGATAAAATTGCAATATTTACTAAATTACTTGGACAAATTAGCCTAAACACAAATGCAGAACTATAGTGACTAATTATTGAAAAAGGAAATTCTGCAAGAAGAAGTTAGTTGACTCCAAATGTGAAATATAAGATAAGAAATGAAATGCCTAATAAATTTGTATAAACTAGTACATCTTAACTTCCCAATTTGCAAGAAACAAAAGCATCTTTTTCGTAACACATTTTAAAATCATTATTAAATTCTATTAGTAGATTAGAAATTTATTCAACCAGAAAGGTAGACAGGTTTTTTGATATCAATTGAATATTTAAGAAAACTTTTCAATATTCAATTTTTTCAATGCCAATTGAATAGTTTACTCCTTATTGAATTACTTTATTCAATAACCAGTGAGGTGTTTTATTTTAGAGTAAGTTAATTGTTTGTATTTAATATTGAAAATAAAAATGTACTGGTTTAAATTACTACCTATAATTCCATATTATTGTTACGTACATAATATATAGCACATAGATTAATTATATTATACATTATATCATGTAGTAAATTTCTGAAACATATTGCTTTGTGAATAAATAGGGTTTTAAATGTAATATATGTCAAGAATCATCACTCTTATTTTGCGTTTTTTAGTTTGTTATTTTTTACATTTCAAAGAATTTGATTAAGCTTAAATTATTAATAATGACCTGAAAGTAAACAAACCATGCCAATAATTTATAAGATATAGGTATGTTATGAAATAATTAGCAACTATTAATTTTTTACGTCATCATAATTTGTGGTATCTAATTTAAAGTTTCACGATAATTATTTTATTGTTTCATGATATTATTTCATGATTTCTTCTTTTTAAATATGTAACTTTTTGATAAAAACCCTTAACACGTATGTTTGAATATTATTTTTTTAAACACATGTTATTGAATCCAAGCATTAAAACAAAATGATGGCACTGTGGGAAAATTTTATTTTAATTTAAAATATAAAATATGTATTTTCTTACCTATTCATTTCGTTATTATGTACCACCAAAATATTCTACGTGTCATTTGTAAGATCCAAACTTCCCAAACGCTTGTCAGTTCAGCTAAATTCAACGTGACAATGTTACTTCTTGGAGGATATTTGGAGCCTGAAGCTTTATACTGACAAAGCAATTTTCCAACAGCCCTCGAGAGACTTGGTCTTCAACATAAACAATTGGAGACGTCCAGTCGTCATATCGTTATAACTTACATACTTTACGTCACCTGTCACATAATGTATGTTTTGTTGTTTGGACTTAAATATATTCTAATATTTTATAATTGACAGATGTAAAATCTAGCCTACAGAATTTAGAAAAAGAATACTTCTGTATAGTGTTGTCCCTAACTTGAGGTTTAGTGATATTTGTATATCTCTACGATAAGTTTCTTAATGATAAATAAATCAGAAATTACTTTACATTCCGTTTAGATAAAACAATAAGTCATTAAATATACAAAATACTTTACAAATAGGATTATATATCAGATAAATGTTTGTTTGAAAATACACGTATATCAAGTACACACAAAATATAAAAATAAATTCTTCGTATAAGTGAATTAATGATCTGTAGATATTTACACAAATAAATTAGTGTATACATACAAATGTAAGATAAAATGTATGGATTATACATAAAACAATATTATTAGCCTGAAAATAAACCACAATTTTGACTACTAAACTGATATACTGGTAACACGTATGAGAAGGTAGATTATAATTTGTATCGAGTTTCAGAGGGTTAAGGATTTAATGCATTTTTCAAACTAATATCACTATGTTAATATATGTCAAGTTCTAACCTAAAAGGACAAGGACTACTTTTGTAAAATGAATATATATCATTTGTCCTAATATAAACAATATATATACCTAATATATACCATTTGCAATACATATTTTCCGTAATCTGACTTCTTCTGAATGTTTCTAAAAATATTGATTTTAAATTGTACATAGTTTATATTCCCTTCCATACTTATAACTAAAATAAAACAAAAATTGTTTGTTAAAAGTAAACTATTTAAATTTTATCCTGATTATTTTAAACCATTTTAAATAAATAAAGAACAAAACCCATATAAAATTACCGTACTACAACACGACATTTTATAATAAAAGTTATACTTAATAAAAATAGCGTGTTAATTTAGTATTTTTTGGCGTATTTGATATAATTAATTAATACATCTTTAAAGGGCAATTAATACATCTTTAAAATCTTGAAATGTTTTTGAGTCCCACATCAGTATGTTGATTTCATAAAATACATTCTGTCACATTAGTAATATGTAAGATTGTACTCACCTACCTAATTTCGCAACACTCATTTTGAAAGTAATCTTTTTTACGAGATTGCAATGCCAATGGAATTTTTAATCGTTACAGACACATAACTTGTCCCGTTACAAGTTAAGTGTTTCATAGTCTATTGACGATGATGTGCAATATTAAACTGTACACCTTGAACAGCAGCCAGTCTGCGTGCTATTTGTTACGAAGTACCCAATTTTAACATAAGAACTAAGATAATTTTTAATTTACTGTATTGCCAAACAACCATGCATTTCTTCTCCCCATTGTTGCCTATGAAGAGGTCATATAAGTCAATGTTAAATAATAATATTGATATTTGTAATGACACTATCACAGGCTTTAAGAAGAAATGCATGCGTTACTTCCGTGATTCTATTATAATATACATTATTTAATGTATTTATTTGGTATTCTTTAGTTTATTATATTTTTTAATAACTTTATTATTTTGGATACATATATTTTTATTAAATTCATGAATTTGTTAAATGGTTAGGTTAATCTAATTTTCATAACAACCTACATGAATGATTCTATTTATATATGTCGTATTGTATGATTTTGTTTTTATTGTTAAAATAATGTTGTGTTGATGGTATTTGTTTTTTTGGAGAAGAATATCAACAATGAACACTTTACTTAGCATTACTGCTTTCATTTTAATTGGATTTATCCTTAAGTCCTTAAGGAAGTAAGTAAATAAATAAATACCGTCATATTTTCTATATATATTTATAAGCTAATATCCATAAAAATGTTGTATTATACGTTTTTAGTAATATATTTATCTGAGTTACTCCTAAAACACGGGAGTACTCCTCTCATTTTAAATTATTATAAAGATAATAAAGGCGTGATTCAGTAGTTATACCAGATTAATCAACATATATTTTCATGGGTCATATGCAGGAATATAAAAATAAATAGCATGGCGTTAAATTGGTAAACAAAATAAAATCCTTCGGTTTTGGTAATGGAAAGCATTTGTATGAATTAAATGAAAATATTTGTGATATTATATTAAAGTATTTGTAAATAATATTTTTATACTATGGAATACTAATGCATGAAATTAACTATCTATTTTTGTGTTAGTATCATATATTAATAATTTACTCTTATAGAATAATAAATATAAGTTTATTTGGACTGATTTTAAAAGCTATATTTGTAATATTACATTATAATTTTAATGTGGGGCATTTTAATTATACATTTGGCGTACACAAATATTAATAAAAACTTCTCTCGTCAGTCAAAATGAGTCACAGACATGTGCGTGAACTTTAATAATAAGTGATGTATTGACCATGGGACTCAGTGGGGGTTCAAATACTAGACCAAGTAGTCCGAAACCTTAACCACTGAGCCATGCCAATTAGTTCATACATTACATAAAACTAAACTGTAACACTTTTATATTTTCCATAATGCTATTTATTTTATTCTATTCTTTCTATCCAGCCATCTCTAGAGAAGTATGGATTTAATATTGTTAATTTACTGAAGAGCAAACTAAACATATAAAATAAACAATAATAAATATAGAGTGTACGCTCAATAAGAAATTGTGTAACCACTTCCAAATAGTTATGGTCGACACTAGCACACTTCCGGTATTATTTGGAACACATCTGGGATCTGTATTTGGTATATTTTTATTTTTTTAGGAGATTGTACTATCAGCATTTCCCCAACATCAATGTTCAACAATATAAATACACGATTTAGAAGGAATTTTGTTAAGAACATTCATAAGAGATGATAGCCAAAAAGTCTAATAAAGACAGCATACAGTGAATATTACATTTTAAAAAAGTGACAACAAAAAGACTTGCACTAGGCAGAGAAGAACGAAGAAAGTCATGTTCAAGGCAAGACCACCATTATTAATCAATGTACAACATTTATCTGTATTCTCAATTATCGTACCTAAGATTGCCAAAGTTCAAAACAACTCTCAAAATATTAAAGAGTTTAACACAGTAGGTATAGGGTGACTACTGCTGCTAAAACAATTTTTATTTTCAATTATGGCCTGATTCCCAATCACCCATGTTGGGTTTGAAATAAAAGACTGTTTTACTATATCACCGTATCTTTTTTAATTCTTAAAGTCTATGAATTATTACTAAATTACCCAAATCCTTTACTTCTCCCTTTAAAAATGCACATTAAACTACTCATCATGGCAAAACATTTCTGTTCAAATAAAAGGAGAGGAGGCCTTTTCAAGGTTCACAGCTATAAATCATAATTATAATTTAAATAGCATTTATGTAATTCTTCCTAGAACTTCACAAGGTTCTATGTAAATAATTACTTTTAAAAATAGGAAATCTAAAATTGATATTCAAGCTTATGAATACAGTTATATAAACTTATATAGTATAAAAAAACTAGTTCAATTATTTATTTATTTTACTATATTTGATTCACTATATATTTTAATGGAATGAGTAGGACTACAAGGTATGGTAAAGTGTAAGTCAAATATAAACTTTTCAGTGATGTGCGAGTGAAATGTTTATTTAAATTTCATTTTATTTTAGTATACTACATGTACCTAGATTGGTCTGTTGGATTTTACACAAAGGTACCCAACCGAAAATATAACTTAAGATAATATATTTCAGTTCTAAAGTGAGTTTTGCGATGTTTATTACAGAACTTCTTGATTAATGTGTAGTAAATGAAGTATTTATCTGAATAACATTTTGTATTAAAAGACTAATTATATTTGTATTGCTTTGTTGGGATGATCTAATATCAAGGGAACACCAAAAGTGTAACGGAAGCTATTATGGCTCAGTTCTAGAGTGAGTTTCGCAATTTTCGTTAAATTATTTCATGGTTTATCTAGTATAATGGTAACCACTTTGTAAAATTAATATGACCCAAAGTCATTTCCAATAAATCAGTACAAATTCCTTAAGCTACTGGAAGTTATGATCGCAGTTTTCCTGAGGTTGAGGATTGTGTTTCTGGCCATGTTTTATGCAAGAGGATAAGTCGTTCCTGAACACTTTCTTGTAAAAGGAGCTTTATATTCAGCAGGTAAAACACCTCTGTTCCGTTACCTTTGATAGTCGTAATGTAGACAGTTGCCTTAAAGACGACAAATATTTGATTTATCTTACTGACGACGAATTAAACATTATAAACTATATTGTAACGATTAAAGAGCACAAATAAACAAAGAAAAATTGAAATACTCGTAAGATTGGTTAAACTGAATTCAACATCTACTTATTTATTCTTTGTATAACAAACCAAGCATGCATTTTTATGGATATAAACCATTTCATGCTCTCAACATAGATCTATATTATTATGTATGACAGTATTTAAGTGGAGAAGTTTAAATAAAAATTATCAAGATGCGAGGATATATTTTACTATGTATATAATTACAAGGTATACACAAATATATATTTACTTCATTTTGCTATTTAATAATACGTTTATACAAATAGTTCTGCATGGTCTTAGGATACCCTATTATACATTTTCTAAAATTTGTCTAATATGTCTAAAATTATACCTTATTAAATTTGTCTAAACTTAGACGAACAATTTAAAAGAGCCTTATATTGTGCTCAAAGCCTCTTGATTATTTTTGTAAATGTACCGTACCAAATCAAATTATGTAATTCACTTATTCATAAAGTAGGCCTATATGTTTATAAAGTCCCATCCTTTATTTTCAGAATTATTTCAAAGATTCAAAGTTGCCTAATTAAAGTTATAAAAGTCATGACCTATATGAGCGAATAATTAAAACAGTCCCTAATTACGTTAGTTACTCATTTACATTAAGAAGATAAAATATTAATTTTTTCATTATATTTTTTTTGATAATTTACGATTTTTTTCTTGAAAATATCTTTAGTTAGGTTTTTTTTTTAATTGAATCTTTTTCAAAGATCTTTGTTAGTAACGTTTTCCTTTGAAGTACTAACCGTAATTTATATTATAATATTCATAATCAATCTTCAATTCATATTTCATTGCAACAATAGACAGTGAACAATTAGTCATGTACGTTTTATAAAAAATACGAGTTTACTAGATCAGGCTTAAGTAATCTATATAAAACATATCTAAACTAATCAAAACAGTATAAGGTCCAAGCTATTATTAGCGAATCATGTATTTTTATCTGGAATACAATATTACTCAATATTCCATAAATATTTATCAATTTGATCTATTGAATCATAGATTATTCTAAAGTATTATCAATTTCATTGTAAACTCTAGCTACTTACACGTATCTGCTAAATTCAACGTGACAATGTTACATGTTGAAGGATATTTGGAGCCTGAACCTTTATACTGACAAAGCAATTTTCCAACAGCCCTCGAGAGACTTGGTCTTCAATATAAACAATTGGAGACGTCCAGTCGTCATATCGTTATAACTTACATACTTTACGTGACCTTACACATAATGTATGTTTTTTTTGTTGTTTGGACTTAAAATAATTTTCTCGTTTTATAGTTAGTACACATAAAATAGTAGGCTGCCTTATATAATAAAAATTATCATTAAATAATATTATCATGGATATTTATTTCTAGACCAGTTATCATGAAATCTACGTGTTTTTCCTTTAATTTGATAGTGAATAAGAATTCCGTTTCAATACTCGTATATTTTTTAGTTGTACTAAAAAATCCTATATACTTTTTCACTTTTAGTTTATTTTAGATATGCTAAGAACGGTTTCTTTTCAAGTACTGTTCCTAATTTATGCGATTATATTCACATCTATCTTCAGTTTATATTTCATTAAAGAATACAACAGAACAATAGATATTGAACAAGTAGTCATAAAAAATAGGACTTTACTAAATTATGGTAAAGTAATCAATCTATCTAAAACATAATTAAAATAAACTAAAAATAAAAAAGAATATTCCAGGTTTGCGTAGTAAAAAGTATAAGTAAGTATACAAACGGAATTCTTCTTCAATATACAAATTAGAGAAAATATACGTAGATTTCATGATAACTGGTCTATAAATAATCATCAATGTTAGCGATTAAACTAGTTTACTTTTTACATGTGAAGAAATCTAAATCCACGTAGACACAATACTGTAGATATTTAGTACAGAAACACTTTCAGGAAAAAAGTAAACAAATAGAACGTGATTTCAGTGAATAAAAACAACAAAATGGACAAAGAGGACAGAGGAAAAAGGCGAATACATATTTAGGGAGAAAATATAGAGAAATATTTACGATAGGAAATCATTTAACGCAATAGGTCTGAGCGCTTTGTGTTGACTATATGATAATGATATACAAATAACTAATAGTATCAAGTTTGTATTCATTATTTGTACTGTTGGAAATTATATCAAATTACAGATTCCCAAATGTTTCAGGAATGCTACCTTGGTTACATAAACTTAAATCCCTCTTCTGTCCAGTCAGTCAGAACTTAAATGTTGCACATTTACGCAAGCGCAGTAATGGCAGTAACGCTGCGAGTTTCACAAGTACAGTACTGTATGTCATTTATGAGACATGTTTATACAATTATTTGTGTTATTATAATTAGGAAAACGTACGATTTTAAGTCAACTTAATTCTAAGTTTACGCACAGTGTATATTTGAAATTTATTATAATTCAAATAAGTAGCGTGAAGTCATTAGTTATAAGCCGTTTGAAAACAATATCTATATATATATATAAAAGGCAAAGCCCTCACTGATTGACTCACTCATCACTAATTCTCCAACTTCCCATGTAGGTAGAGAGCTGAAATTTTGTACACTGTTTCTTTAGAACTTAAATAGGACAACTAAAGTATTTTCATCTTGATAAAGTACTCCTAAGGGGTATAAAGCACCCTTAAAAGATTGGTCCATAAGGATAACATTGGGTTGATTTTAGTAAATTAATAACAGCTGTTTTGTAAATAAATAAACATGTCTATTTTGAATGTTTGACATTATACTATTTAATATTTTACTATGAGTTTAATCTTCAGCTGTTAAACAAAAATAAATGAAATGAACACTCTTGAAATAGGCTAAATAGGTGGCAAAGCAATTAGTGTGAGTGAGATACTGTACCGAAATGTAATATTGTAATTTTACGTTATATAGTTAATATACCGATTTTTGTATTGAATAGTTACACGCCGAGGCCGAAGGCCGAGGTGTATCGAGCGTAGCGAGCGTCGGGGTTGGCACGCGAAGCGTGCAGGGGTGTCCCCTAGTTATCTTATAAAGTAATACTAACTTATTAATTGCAGATTATGTGAAATTTGTCTTCTCCTTAATGCAGATTTTACTTTAAGTTGGAAATATATTTCTGCTATAATACTAATTCCTAATGGTCTTGGAAAAACATTATTCAAACAAATCAATGAAATAAGTTAGAAAAATATGGAAATACTTCATTTTGAGTAGGTAAAGCTACTATGTAATAGGTTGTGGTAAAAAGCTGATATTTGCTATTTTGTACACAATATGAAAATATTATTTGACAATATTGTATAATATGTATAAAACATCATGATAAATTACACCGATAAAAATATATCTGTTTTGACAGATATTTTACTATACTCGTAATAAAGTGAGAATATCTAATTTGTAAAACAATTAAAACATTTCCCATAATTATAGTTCATATTACAGTGATAGTTTTATTAATACACACAAATACAATAATAATTCAAAACTAACATAATATATGACTACGTTTATTGTAAACCGCATAAAATTAATCAAAGAGATACAGTACGTTTTTGTATTTTCATGATATAATATTTGAAGTTTGTTGTCACATATAAAATCATCATATGATGGCCCTCCGGACTTGTCTGATGACGTAATAACCTTTATGACCGAGTTTTCTGAGGTGACGTTCAGTAATATCTTGCGAGTCTGGAATACTATAACCGTCCATGAACCAGTTCTGGATATTTATGACACTATACGTAATGAAAAATACCTGAACTATCGCAAGCTCGGATACGTACTGACGTCTATAGTGTGTTATTGTCCAGGTAAACAAACGTTGTAATTTAAGATGTTTTATATTTATTAAAAACATCATTAACAATTGTATTTGAAAATATATGTATTTAAATAGAGAGTTCTTACTGTACTTTAATAATATGGGAATATCCCGTTTGTACAAAATACATTTCTCAATTCTCAAAAACATAACTATTTTTAAACTAATTGTTTTCAATGCATTTAGTAATAAAAAAACTACTTATTGTGTTTGTGATATTATTATTCAGGTTTCATCATATGTCATTACTAGCAATTCAATTCACAACACTGATTTACTTATGTATCATAAATTGCATTATTACGAAATTAAATACTATTGTAAATGATTTTCTGTATTTTTAGCTGTTTATAATTTTGATAATAATAACACTATTTAAAAATATGTTTACCGTTTTTATAACCACCTTGTACAAGAGTACAGCTATGAAAATGGGTGTTTCAATAACCATACCCAATATTCTCTTTTGACTCACAAAACACCGTACACCAACATAAAGCAATTCATTATACAGATATATCATCATTCCTTTATATGGCTGATGGCTGATGTAATGTATTTCACAAGTTTGTACTTTTCACTACTTTCGTGCGATAATATAAACAGCGAGACGGTGAATAGTAAAGTACAGCGCAGCTATTATCTCCTCTATGTGTAAACACTACGTTACAAGCTCATCAACCTAGTGCATACTGCACGCGCACTAGCAAATTGATTTATAGGTCTTATTTGATTTTTTTTAATGTGACTGATGGTGCGGTATCATAAGACCTTACGCATCTTGCAGTGTTCATTGTAAATGTATGAACACGTAATTAATAATTCTAAGAAAATTAAGGGTCCATATATTGCACAATACAGATTGCTCACAATATCAGTTGAAATATGGTAATGTCATCTTGGCTATTTGTCCTCTTGGTAAATGATTAAATGCTCCATTTGTATGCATGGGCTGTACAATCCAATTGTAATTTAGATACATTAACTAACAGATTAATTTTAAATGTCAGAATACACAGATTGAAAAGAAAAGGGATTCTATTGTGAATCACCCTGGTTTGAGGAAGGTGAGCGTGGTTCACCGAAATCAATCACCATAATATTTGTGCATTTTGTACTTGTATTGTAATATATTTGTGCATTTTGTACTTATATTGTAATAAATCTATGTTTTGTGACGTTTACTTGTACTTTATATGTACCAATACGTATTATGCTAATTAAAAAAACTATTTGATCCATCAAAGCCAACAGTAAATAGTTGTTATTTTAATGTAAATTAGTTCGTATTTCAGTATTTATACTCTGTGCAGTAAGAGTATAGCCTGTTCTTTGAGGTTATGTTAAAGACGTGGTGACCTGAAATTGTATTTGCATTGAGAAATGCTTCACCATTAGGTTAAATATTTCCATAACTAATCAAATGAAAAGAGAATATTTTTTGGATAAATTTAAATAGATGTATGTTTTTTATTTAAAAAGACAATTTTAATTAGAATATTACTTATATTTATTATTTAAATAACATTTGATTAAGCTGAATACATATAAAAAAATCCTTGCTATATTCTTTACTGTGTTTCCTTGGTTTTGGTATAACAAAATACAAGTTATTAAGAAATGACATTACTCTCAAATAAAAGAATTTCATTATTCAATTTATTTACTGATACTACTTTTATAATTTGACTTTTTTGTTGAATAAAAACTAGGTTTTGTTGGATAAAATTTGATATATGTGTTACAGTTTATTGATTTGAATCAAATAGACATTTCCCTATTTGATATAAAGAATCACTTTATGGTCCTCCGGACTCGTCTGACAAGATCATAAACTTTTACAGCCAAGTCCCTGAGGTGCCATTTCCCTGATATTCTACGTGGCTTGAATGCTGTGCTTTTTGACTAACCTTTAACTATTTTCTAATGGTACAGAATAAGGTTTATTTCAAAATACTTTAATTTGTTGACCGATAACTTACGGTTCATAAAGATGATATATTGTAAGAAATGTCACATATTACGTCAAAAAATGATAAATCTATATTAAAAATATATGGGTCAACATGTCAAGAACTATTAAAAACATGTACTCTAGGCAGGATCTTTTTTGGAATTATAATTTTAGGGGACAGTAAGATTATCAAGGAAATGTGTTCTGGGAAGACTAAAGTAACAATGGTTTCGAATGCCAACTGATGAAAAAGGCTAACTTGAAGTATAAAAAATCAAAATGTGAAACTTAAAAAAAAAAAAATGGTAATTTTTGCTCTTTCTCGTTTAAAACTTGATGAATTGTAATCGTTGAAGGGAAACTCTCAGAGTAGACATTTTTTTGGTATAATTAATTTTACATAAAAGAGGAGAAATTAGTAAACTTAAAAAGAATAGTTATTCTTGTTATTTATTAATTAATAACAAATATTTAAGAAAAACTATTTGTTCCTCTAGATTTTTTTCTGAGCTTTTAATTTATTCCTAAGATCTTCGTATTTAAGAGAAAAAAATGCTTATTGTGTAAAATAGCACAAACAATCTGAAGAAAATCGACTGATCATTTATTGCACAACGATCTACTAATTTAAATGTATGGGATAAAAATAAATTTAAAACAATGATCTAACGCCAGTACTAATAATTGACAAAATATATTACTTGGCAATAACAATCCGCTGGAGCTTAAGTAAACACAATAAGTATTTAAAATTAATAATTTTAAAGTTATCAATAATTCCAATAAAATGTTTTATTTCAGTTAGACCTTCCATCTAAAATGTAGGCATCATCAGATATTAACAAAAAATAATCTTAAAAACATATGTTTACAAAATGTGATAATACTAGCTGAACCCACCCGCTTCGCCGGTCATAATGTTGAGTTTGAAGACTTACGATCAAAATATAAGTAAACATTCCAACAAATTGAAGAACATTAAAAACTTACTTAATGTAAATTAAACTAAATACTTTGTTTTTAAAAACAATTATTTAATATTATTAGAACAGCTGATGTTATGAATAATTTACTGCTTTACGAAATTATTTTGAATTTGAAAAGTTTATCCTATCACAATTTTACTCAATTTTACACAATTATATTTATTACTGTAGTTGACTTTAAATCAGTGAAATATTGGATTGCTCGCCATATTTAGCCATGTCCTGTGAACTGGCTATACATTTGGTCAAATTAAATTGTAAATTTTCTGATTAAAATCAGTTTGTTCTCATACATAAAAAATTTTCAAAGTCTAGAGAAATCTGTAAGTTTACTTTTAGATTTCTGTATTTGAAAAGTATTCTATACTTTTACAAAGTACCATATTTGACTCTGAATCTATCGTGTTTCTTGCCATATTTAGACATGTCCTTTAATCTGACCATGCATGCTTTAAAACTAAATTGTTAATTCGAAAAATCATTTATAAAATCCCCTAAAATGAATGGGGATATTATGATTTAAGGTTATTTTATGCATTTAGGAATATAGGCAAGGGAAAAAATCTGGAAAATGTAGTTATATACGTCGTGAACATCCAGCACTAAACAAATTTGTATAACTACAATAAAACAGTGTTAGAATGTGTCGTTAGCATAACTCAATGATGACTGCAGTAAGGGACACGGTTAGTTACAACTATAACATTAGTTTTAGACATTGAATACCTAACAAAATATTATTTCATTTTTAAAGGAACGAAATTATTATTCCATGAGGATTGTAAATAAAACTACCCAAGATCCAGTGGGAGTAGAGGAAGTCAATGGAAATCAGATGGCTCAAGTTAGTAGGTCTATGGAGCAAAAAAATATGTTTTTCGAACTAATACTTGTGATATACTTGGTTGGGTGGGAGGGTAATTACCATTGTACGTGCACGGGTGGGTGGGAGGGTCATTACCACTGTACGTGCATAGTTAGGTGGGAGGACCATTACCACTGCACGTAAAATGAAATAAAATACGTCTTTATTTTTTAAGGTGAGGTTAGGACTAGACAGTCCTCTCTACCACCTAACCTCAAAATTAACAAAACTAATCAAATAAATAATACTAAACATTACTATTAATACAACATGAACCAATTGTAACATATCAGTAAGCAATAAGAAAAAAACAAAACTGAACATATCAACTATAAAAAATATGTATAAATTCATAAATAACAAAGACATATCCATTCAAAATAATACCAATCTTGAAAAACACAATCATCCATCACTCACATATACTACCAGCAAACTATGACCACCAAACACACGAGCCCGCTCCGTCCACAGGCGGTTTCACATTTGATCGCCTGGTTTCAAATTCCATAAGACATTTCAAATTTGATGGCCATATTGGAAAATGACAATTTAATTTTGAAAATTTACCTACGTAATTTTAATGAGCATAAAAAATTAAGATAAGTTCCCCGTTTAAAGTTTGCTGTAAAATCAATACTTTTTGAGATCCCAACTGTGGTCACCTTGAGTAGATCATCCTGTGGCTATATGTATTATTCATTATGTATAAATGATAAAAAGAAAACATTTAATGAAAAATACAACTGACCTATGTCAATCAATTAGAATATTGAAACTCCTGTTTTACAAAAATACATTTCAATTAATTATTATGAAACAGTCATACATTTTTAGCGGATATTACTTTCATATATATATGTTAAGAATGTTATATGTTACGCTTTCGTTTCATTAGTATTAAAAAAGTATGTGTAACAATTGTCAATCAATTCTAAATATATTAATTTATATTAAATAAATAATATTGAATCAAAATATTTGCATTTTCTCACTAATTATTATCTTTTACAACTAACTGTATAAATATTTAATGTTGATTTCGTCGAATTTATAAAAATAAGCATTTTTTTTAAATAAAGTACTTTTATATATTACGTTGAAAGTTAATTTCGACCAATCATTGAAATTTAATTTCGTTAAAGGAGTTGTTAGTTAAAGTTTAACTAATTAGTTACTATACTAAGTGTATATATATGGATAAATAGTACTCTTAATTTTGTTATATAATATATTAATTATTTAATTTAAGTTATATAAAACATGTTAAAATATTTTATCATGCTGTACTTATCATGACAAGTGAGACATGGTCATGGTGTACCAAGATTACTATATTTCAAAGTAACCCCTTCCTTTGTGTTATGTTCTCCTGATACGAAGGAGTTGCTGCGATGGTAAAAAGGGTTATACCACACCAAACATCGATCGACTTTGGCACGTAGAAAGGACTGTAACTTTGTAATTAACCACCCATATTATTAAAATTATATTTTAAATTGAGAATATTTTGCTACAATATATTTGATGATAAAGTATATACAGAGTGAGTTTTATGTCCTGGCACACCTGGATATAATTTAAACGGCCCGAGATATCTATGTGAAACCTTGACCCTACCTATTATAACATATGTTCTTAATTTTTCAAGTTGTTGAAAATTTTGCCCCCCTTTTCTAAAGGGGGGTAAAGGGGGGCAACTAAACATTTTCAAATACAAACCCCTATCAAGTGACCCCTCATTTTAAAGGGAATAAAAAAAGAAATCCAATAATGCAAACTAGAGGTCTATACGTTTATTTTAACAGATTTTATGACAAATTTATAATAATAAAATCAGTAACTGTCTTGTCCTGTTTATCGTAATATGAGTCAACATGCTTTGGAATTTCCCTTGTTCTTATCTTACCGGTTGCAACAATCTACTGTTGACTTTCTCTTTACTACTCACTTGCATTTCATCAGCTGATTAGTTAAGTTGCTATAAACAACATCAGTTTAAGGTTATTTTTCTGACAAATAGTGTTACTTATTTTATTTCTACATGGAGAATTCAGAGTTTGAAAGAATTACTGTGTTAATGATGAGAGGTTATGGAGAACGTATGAGATCATACGCTGAAGTAGCAGAATTATTCAATGAGGAATTTCCTAACCGGAACAATCCCATTACTAGATTTACGGTGGCAAGAATTGTTCAACGGTTTAATGATACTCATTCTGTAAAGGATAGACCCAAGCCAGGAAGGGCTCCTGTAATTGACGAGGAGAAATCATTAGATGTTATGCAGTCCTTTGTTGAATATCCCCACATATCTGCTTTGGAGCACGACATTAGCCAATCTTCGGTAAGAAAAATTCTTAAATGTAATAAATTCAAACCTTTTAAAGTCAAACTAGTGCAAGAGCTTAGTGAAGATGACTATGACCGTAGGGTTGAATTTTGTGATATAATGATGGGCAAACTAGACGCTGAACCTGAGTTACTGAACAGAATCCTTTTTAGTGACGAAGCAACTTTCATGACCAACGGTGCCGTCAATTGGCATAATTGTCGTTACTGGGCAGATAACAATCCACACTGGTATGTAGAGGCCCATACACAACGCCCGTCAAAAGTTAATGTTTGGGCAGGAATAGTTAGTTGATCACCGCTTAGTCGCTCCATTTATAATTGATGGAAATTTAAATTCTGTGAAGTATTTAGATATGCTTGAAAACCAGATTGCGCCTGCACTCCAAAATGTAATAATAATAATAATTTCTTTATTGTAATAAAACAATACACATTGTGTTACAAACGTCATCTATAAAAGGTTACAGTGATAATAATAGTAATATATATCAAGAAACTGAATAATTAATGAAAATGGAAACTGTAACATAAAATAATGCGACTACCTGGGTCGAAGCCAGTGTGATAAAAAGAAAAAGATTTTGGTTATTGCGGCCCATCCGTAAAACGGTGGGCCATGAACTCCCCCACCGAGTAGAACGATCTCGAGATCAATAGCTGCTTGAGTTTTCTCTTAAACGTGGCTTTATCGGCCACAACTACTAAGCTGTTTGGGAGTCGGTTTAACACCCTGACGCCAACCTGTGACGGCAGGTTATTGAAGGCGGATGTTCTATGTTGTTGCTGGCGATATGTGTCCCTACCCCTAGTATTGTAGTCGTGGATATCTACACCTTGGGTGAGATTGCCACTGAAACGACAGTAAACTGCCACCTCAAGTAAGTAGAGGCAGGGTAAAGTTAAAAGACCGAGCTCCCTAAACGCATCCCTACACGACTCTCTGTGCCTCAAATTCGCGAGAACTCTGACCGCTCTCTTTTGCAGTCGAAACACTCTTGAAAATCTAGAATCTGCACAGCTCCCCCACAGACGTATTCCGTAGGACAGATGTGGGTAAATTATACCAAAGTAAGTCATTTTTAGAATTCCCAATGAGCAGAACTGAGCAAGGGATCGCAGGACATAGATACCCGTCGACACCCTGGAGCAGACACTGTTGACATGATTGTCCCAGGTCAAACCTCTATCAACTTGCATCCCCAAGAAACTAGTACAATCCACATCTTTCAAAAGAGTGTCATCTGCCATAACGGACAGTGGCGTGTCATCACCAAGTTGTCTTAGACAGAAGTAGACAAAATTTGACTTAGTGCTGTTTGTTTGTAGATTTAATTGTTCAAAAAATTGAATGCACGAATTTAACTGAATATATGTGTTTATTTCAAGTTCCTTTACCGATTTATTTTTTATACAGATTGTCGTATCATCAGCGTACTGAATAATGTTATGTGCTTGCAGTGAGAAACTTAAATTATTTACGTAGATTATAAACAATGCTGGGCCAAGGATAGAAACCTGTGGGACCCCTCGGCCCACACTGATAGATCGCGAGAGGCTGTTTGCAATCTGAACACGCTGACTGCGACCGGTGAGGTATGACTCCAGCCACTTGAGTGGGAGTCCACGGACCCCACCCGTCTCCAATACGCGCAATAGAGTGGCATGATCGACACAGTCGAAGGCCTTCGAGAGATCGAGAAACACGCTAAGTACCCGCTCTCCACCCTCTAAGCCCTCGACAATCGACTCCACCAGTGAGGTCACTGCGTCGATGGTGGACTTATTTTTCCGAAACCCGAATTGCTGAGAACATAACAAGTTAAAAGAATTGAAAAAAGTCATAAGTCTGCTGAGGAAAAGCTTCTCGTAAATTTTACTGAGTGTAGGCAAGATAGAAATCGGACGATAATTTTCAACCAGGAGTGGGTCGTTCTTTTTGAAAATCGGAGTAATTTTAGATTTCTTTAATTCGGCTGGGTATAAACCCTGATCAAACGACATATTTACCAGTTTGCTAAGCGGCCCACTCACTTGACTGATAAATGTTTTTAATAGCCAAACAGACAAACCACTTTCATCACACGACCTAGTGAGTCTAAGATCACGTACCACGCGAACCACCTCCTCCGGTGTGACAGGTGACAAAGCCATGGACGACGCCGGACTCCCTGGGAACCCACAATTATAGAAAGGCTCCCTACCCCCAGGATCCCGAGCACCAACACCACCAGGCGGTCCCTGTGTGGTGCAGCCGCCGGTACCACCATGAAAATTAGTTTCAACACTTCGGGGATGCGAGTCTACGTTGGAATTACCAACTAAAGAGAAAAAAAGGTTGAACTCTCTAGCCACAGCTAGTGGGTCATTCACAATGTTGTCATTGATTTTTAATTGAATTTGCTTAGATGCATTGCATCCTTGTGATCTAGTGGAGTTTATGATGCTCCAAGCAGTCTTTGAAAGGTTATCCGACCGTCTTAGAGCACTCTCTACGTCATAGGCTTTCGCAGCTCTAATGACTTTCTTATATATACGTTTGTAATTTTTGAAAAATAATTTAAAACGTTCTTTGTTTGTGTTTCTGAAGATAGAATAATAAAACTTTAGTTTCTGCCTCGACACAAGAATTCCCTTAGTTATCCAGGTTGTTTTTTTATTCTTGTGCTGTTTTTTATTCTTTTAAATGGACAATAAATATCAAGATAGGATATTAACCTCTCCGCAAAAGCGCTGAAACTTGTACAAGGCCCATTGTAATCTTCTAAAAAATACCAGTTCTCTTTATGCAGAGCAGAATTCAGGTTTCTTAAATTTACAGGGCAAGTGTCTCGTTTACTTAGACAATTAGAGGGTTCAGTGTCCGGCATGCGCCCCCTGACCTGCGCAAAGTGATCAGAGAGAGCGGTCTCGAGAACCGAAACAGTAGTGCCCTGCATGTCAGTGATAACGTTGTCGATAGCCGAAACCGATGTCGCGGTCACTCTAGTGGGGGAGTTCACAGACCACAGGAGGCCGAAAGAGTTCAGAATGTCACGGAACCGCTGGGTATGAGGGTGAAATTGGTCCAAGACATTTATATTAAAATCCCCTAAGATAATGAATTTAGGTTTCTTTCTTTTTAAAGAAATAAGTAGAAATTCGAAAGAGTTAAAAAAGACATTAATATCTCCATTTGGGGATCTGTATAGGCCAATGATAATAAAAGATTCATTTGAATTTGGTGAAATTTTTATACCCACCGCCTCAAAATGGAGTTCAACACTGTTGGAGATAATATGCGGTTCGAAATGTGTTTTGTGTTTTGTAAATATTGCCACTCCTCCTCCCTTGTGTGCATCTCTAGAAAACGATTGTGCTAGAGTTAAGTTTTGCAAATGAAACATTTTGACAGTGTCAGTACGAAATCCGTGTTCAGTAATAATCAGAACGTCCGGATTGAGCTCATTACAAAAGAGGTTTAACTCATCGACCTTATTCGAAGCTATTTGGGCATTTTGATGAATTACTGTAATTGAAGGGTTTAAGTCATGACTCGACCCAGGTGTCGCGGGTCCAGATTCAAGCTTGTTGTCCCTAAAAAATGTTGTTGTTTGCTGCTGCCTACGTCATAATTGGGTATTGGAAGTGGTCCTCTCAGCGCCTCGGCGTAGGTCTCGTACGGTAGTGTCCTCGGTTCCACGATCACAGGGGAGGCGACGTTGACAGATGGTGTAGGTGGTGCCGATAGAGTGGAGCCAGATGAGATAGTATCGGCTGGATTATTTATGCCTGAGCTTAATTTAATGAGACATTTTAGTAACTTCTTAGCCAACATCTTTTTTCCGGGCATCCTCAGGTGCATACCATGCTGCGTAAACAGGCTTCTCGGAATAGAATTAACATCCAATATGTCTGTGTTATGAGAAGTGTGTGCGATTCTGTGAATGAAACTATTCATGCGAGCAACCTCTCTATGGATTGGGTGATGAGCAGGTAAATCGTGTCGTGTTGGGATAGTCGATAGAACCACCTTTCCAGTCCCAAGACGATCCCTCACCAACCGTTCCAAATTATTGTAGACTATCTCTGGTTTGCCAGCCGCGATGTCGTTTGTTCCAGCAATAATGATGCTACAGCTGCCATGAGGTGGAGGGTTGGGAGACACGACATCTAACAGTCCAGCTCCAGGTTTACACAAGCCGGAGAGGTTTACACAGCTTCTTGTTTGGACAAGAAGCTGATAACATTTGGTTACAACAAGATAGAGCACCACCACACTATGGTCTTGAAGTACGACAATATCTAAATAATGTCTTCCCAAGAAGGTGGATAGGCCGAAGGGGCGCTGTGGAATGGCCAGCAAGGTCTTCTGACCTTAACCCACTTGATTACTTTTTTTGGGCTACATGAAATATCTGGTGTACAAAACAAGGCCAATTGACGTCCATGACTTAACGCAAAGAATTTTGAACTTATCTCAAACAATTCCTAGAGATAATTTCTTGAATGCTGTCACAAGTTTTTACACACGTCTAGCACACTGTCAAACAGCCGAAGGTGAACAGTTTGAACACCTGCTACATTAAAACAGGTAACTGTTTTTAGAATTTGCGTTAGTGTTGACTCATGTTACGATATACAGGACAAGACAGTTACTGATTTTATTATTATAAATTTGTCATAAAATCTGTTAAAATAAACGTATAGACCTCTAGTTTACATTATTGGATTTCTTTTTTTATTCCCTTTAAAATGAGGGGTCACATGATAGGGGTTTGTATTTGAAAATTTTTAGTTGCCCCCTTTTACCCCCCTTTAGAAAAGGGGGGAAAAATTTTCAACAACTTGAAAAATTAAGAAAATATGTTATAATAGGTAGGGTCAAGGTTTCACAAAGATATCTCGGGCCGTTTAAATTATATCCAGGTGTGCCAGGACATAAAACTCACTCTGTGTAAACACTCTAAGAAGCATCTGTATTTATTAAAAAGTAAAACCCACAATAATACTTCACAGTAATTATACATACATTACTGTATTTAATGAATACCGGTATAACAATTTAATATTTTGGATAAATGCTAATGCCTATTTTTACCATTCAAATTGTAACGTTAAAAGGACATATAAAATAAAACCGAAATTACACAATGGGCTCATTTAAACTAAAATAATGTTCATCAACATTTTCCCAAGACAATATGTTGTATAAGTAACATTTGCATTATAAAATGATAAAGTCAAGCTTAGTGGATATTAAATCTTGGTTTTGAAGAATTGCAGGTGGTTTGTGATCTACTTGAACTGTATATTTCATTTCTAACTAATACCCTTTCAGCTTATCTATGGTCAAAGTCCATGATAAAGGCCTACATATTTGAATAAATGTAAAGGCCTGCAGAGATAAGAGTTTTAGATATACATGCAATTGGAAAACCATATTCGCTAATATCTTGATGATCGGTGTATTTATGAATATTGATATGATATTTATGATATTTATGAAACAAACAACTTTACCTGCTCTTCTCCTTAACAAATATTAACAAAAATAATATTCTTAGTAAATATTCACAAATTAATATTATTGTTAATGTAATCGTCAATAAAGATCATCTACCATTTTATTGCCCCTAAAGTATATGTTACCAAGCCACACGTACAATCTTATTAATCAGCTGGAACTAATCAAATATTTTGGTCAGTATACAATCATAAACGTCTTGTGTTTGTTTAGTAAATATATTTTATAACGGCAAGATTCAGTAGCGTCCTTTAGTACTCATTTTTAAGGGACTTGAGTATTTCGTATGGCCTTAAATGTCACTTTTAATGTTTGTTTTAACGTTTCATAAATATGTTTCGAGATATTTAACTTCAAGCCAATCTAGTACTTTCTTTATTTAACTTAACTAAGCCTTTTAATATTTACATTATTCTTAGTTAACGCTTCGTGAGTTCTCAACTTTTTCAATCAACTAAAGTCGCTGTAAACATCTTTGTTCCTTGCCATTGTCAAGCTCGAAAATAAATTATCTTTTTCAATAAATATTGGAGGACTTCCTCAATAAGGATTGAATGCATTATTTATGTAGAAAAAGTATGCGCAAAATAAAAGAATACTTTAGAAAACGTACTTAACTAGCAGATTATCTATTATTATCTATTATTATCTATTATTCTTGATTTTCAAATAATTTCGATTACTAACTTTACAGTCATTACAGTCACGTACAAATTATTTAAATGGGACATCCAATGTTTTATTGTGGCAGTCTAGTTAGATATTCTGTATTTAAATGGGACATCCAACGTTTTATTGTGGCAGTCTAGTTAGATATTCTGTATTTAAATGGGACATCCAACGTTTTATTGTGGCAGTCTAGTTAGATATTCTGTATTTAAATGGGACATCCAACGTTTTATTGTGGCAGTCTAGTTAGATATTCTGTATTTAAATGGGACATCCAACGTTTTATTGTGGCAGACTAGTTAGATATTCTGTATTTAAATGGGACATCCAACGTTTTATTGTGGCAGTCTAGTTAGATATTCTGTATTTAAATGGAACATCCAACGTTTTATTGTGGCAGTCTAGTTAGATATTCTGTATTTAAATGGGACATCCAACGTTTTATTGTGGCAGTCTAGTTAGATATTCTGTATTTAAATGGGACATTGACGTCTTCCTGGGTCAAAGTCAGGAAGGTAAGGGTTGTTGGCCTGGGCGTACCGGTTAGGTATCATGGAGACACCGCCCCGGATCCCAGACTGCACCACCAGTAAGTCTGCGAGGATACTGATGGTTAATGGGCATAGAGGATTATTATTTTTAGTTCTCTGTAATATTGCAGTTTATATCAATTTTATAACAATCAATCAATATAACATTCAGTCTAGGTAGATATTCTGTATTTAAATGGGACAACCAACGTTTTATTGTGGCAGTCTAGTTAGATATTCTGTATTTTAAGAAACACCTTAGCAGAAATATACACTAGAATGTTATATGTATAAAACGTATTGAATGAAGACAGTAGCCTATTTCCTTTTTAGGGGTAAGGTAAAGTGGAATAATACTGCCATGTACTCCTTTATTGGAGATTCAATATCTTCAACAACCCTATAATATTTCTGCATACGTTTTATTTACGTATTTGCAAAGTTCTAGAATAAAATTATAATTTATTTATTACTATCTGTTTTATTTTAAAATATTCACCCTTTATGAAAACTACCATTTACTCCAATACAACTTAGAATACAACTTCTACTTTAAATAACGGCTTTCTTTAATTAGAGTCCAAATATAAATATTAGCTTTAGTGTTGATTATTTTGATATTTATGAAACAAACAATTTTACCTGCTCTTCTCCTTAACAAATATTAACAAAAATAATATTCTTAGTAAATATTCACAAATTAATATTATTGTTAATGTAATCGTCAATAAAGATCATCTACCATTTTATTGCCCCTAAAGTATATGTTACTTAAGTATATGCAGAGATAAGAGTTTTAGATATACATGCAATTGGAAAACCATATTCGCTAATATCTTGATGATCGGTGTATTTATGAATATTGATATGATATTTATGATATTTATGAAACAAACAACTTTACCTGCTCTTCTCCTTAACAAATATTAACAAAAATAATATTCTTAGTAAATATTCACAAATTAATATTATTGTTAATGTAATCGTCAATAAAGATCATCTACCATTTTATTGAACTGTAAAAACTGTTAACATGATGAACGTAATTCATAATTATTATTTTAATCTATACTTTTCAAATTAAACACATTAGTAAATGCATTTACAGAATGAGGAATATTTAAAAATTCTTATAAGCCTTACGTGGATTCAATTGTTCACTGAAATAGTGAGATTACGTAGAAGGAATTTGAAATATTCAACAAGACCTTTCTTGTAACAATTGGTTTCGTTAAAACTTGCAGCAACTATGGTAAATTGTAGACCCATAGTTATTGATGCATCTTAAAACGGACTGCAAATTACTATACGTTAGAACAGTTTATCTTCTTTAACAGTAATGACACAATTCTTCAAATGTTTTAAATATAACATCCCCAACTTTCCAGGGTACGCCATTTAAGCCATCTCCTTCCATTTTAGGGTAGATTGTGAGTTACCGCCATCACGCTGGGATCGCCCTAGATTTATTGTTCCCACTTTTCACCAGGTATAACCATCCCAGGGCGTTTTTATACAAACACGTTGTCTCAATTCTTCTTCATTCTTTGGTTCATATTATTTTGATGATTTTTTAAAATGACTAGACATTTCTATTTTTGTGACGTAATAAGTAAAATACAAACATTTTACGCATTATCATTCAACTAACTACACATGGTAAAACCACCGACAAAATTGGCGAGTCAAGTTATAAAATAAGAAACACGATGCACCGGTAGTTTAAACTTAAATTTTAATTATACTTCATAAAATATAACACTAGGTGCAAGTAATGCATAAATTCAGTTCTTGTACGTTGACATACTCACTGAAAACATTATATATTAATGTACACAAAATACATGTTGTGCACTAGGATGAAGGCCCTGCCACCATCCCTCAAACACACGGTGGTCACCAGTGTAAATGTATGAAAGGGTGGGTGTGTTCTCACCATTGTACGTGTATGGAACAGTGGGTGGGTTGTCACAACTGTAAGTGTACCTGTATTTTACAACGATAAATGCACAAAAAATTATTCATAAAGATGTTTTATTATATATCATCAACAGTATTTCGTTACGTCTTAAAATATAAAAAATTATAGTTTGAAATCAAGTAGCTTAAATACGATCTTATAAGACATAAAATACATTAAATATCAAACTCAAAAATAATAATAAATATGATTAAAATGTTTACGCGTTATGGTTCTTAAAGTGTCCTATAGATATTTAGGCTATCCGTTGATTTTATAATATTGAGTTACGGGAGTTTCATTTAAGTCTTGTGATCCCATCACCAACCCAATTATCCAGTCCAATTACATGTTACATTATAGCAAAATGTTGTTTACTTGCTACTGAATACTGCAATTAATAATACATATTAAATAAAAATATAAGTAAAGTCCCCTATGGGGAAATCTAAAGCAGTGACAGTTTTTTTTTTTTTCAACTGCTGATTAGGGTCTGTCTGAGGGATGTTTAGTAACCATATTTTCCACGGTAGAGCATTAGAGAAAATTATAGAGTGTCGAGGAGGTCTCACTGATTCGCACTTTCCTATCACCCCTGGTATGCAGAATGATATATCTCCGTTCAAACTCCTTGCCCACAATCAAAATCGCGACTTCCTTTGTGGTGGAAGCATTGAAGCGGCTCTGCGCACCCATAGGTATCTTATCAGCGCTGACCGTCGGGAATGAACTAAGTAGTAAGCCTAAAGTCCTGAATATAGAGATTTTGTTGTGCAGAAACTCCTGCAGTTGACTAACCATCTCAGGTTTAACGCCTGGCAAGTTGCCTCATCTTATATTATTTTCGTTGGTGTCATTCCCAACAAAGTAGGCCTATATTTGTAGGAACGCGAGCTGCTGTCGATAGAGCTGGCATTAAGCTCCCAATCCTAGGGTAAACCTGAATTTGAACCTTCAATTTCGGCATAAACGTAAACCTCAGCTCTAAAATAAGTCATTAAAAAAAAAAAAACATTTTACTTCAGTATATTGCTGAGGAAATGTTCGGAATCGTGGTGCAGCACATGCCAGTTTGCCATCACATGTTTCAAACTCAAAAGGCAAAATTTGTCCCGTCACCTTTAAGTCACAAAAAGTAACGTAAGTCTCACATTTGGACATGTCATTTATGTTCTGTAGCTTATTTTATATTGTTGGCCTACCCGGCTCATAGTGAAAGGTTTTTAACCTCTGCAAGTTGTTAGACCTCAGACGATCGCGACAAACGGCGAAAAAAAATAGCAAGGGTATGACCCAGCCACCTGCCCATTTATGTACAGTGGTATTCAACAAATTTACCAAAGTGACAAATTCCTCTGTATTATGAGCTAACATTATGCCTAAGCAAAAATAAATTGTAATTAGTACTAACAAAACCCATAGCACTGCAATAATCATAACCTATGAGGTTATGACATTTATAAATATTGTATGAGCTTTTTTGACCGTATATAATACACTGATACTTCACTTTATTATATTATAGTATCACTAAATGCACTCCCTTACACATACTGATCAATATATAAACAGTCTAAATCACATAATTACATAATAAACAAATTTCCATGGTCGTATATTTAGCAATCTGAATAGTTAGTAATGTGAAAACGGCAAAATTCTCTTATTTAAAATCATTAGGTCATGTCAAATAATCGATAGTCTTTGCATGACACTGTTATTGGCAAGTAATGTAGAATCCATAGAGATTAAAAACATTGTCATAGCGTTTAAGGTGTGTCCAATAACAATGGTTCTTTGCGCCCGCGTCCCAACGCCTGAAATAAGGCGTTGCCATTTTGAGGATTAACTTCAGTTCAACTTAAATTGAATAATGCTTATTATTCAAAACTTATTTTAAATTATAACTGAGTACATTATTGTAATCCCACAATAGTTTTTAAATAATTCAAAAAGTATTTTTTGGTTAGTAAAAAAACAAATTCACATTATCAGCTGCGTTTGCAAAATATTTAAAATAAAGATTATATTAATATTTTAAATAAACAAATTCGATAAATTAATTCATAATTATAGTGAATGTGTAAGGTATTAAAAACATCGTTCATGTGGTCTAACTTTGATACTAGTTCATCTTTGGTTAGTATCGTAAAAGTTGTTTAAAACTGTCTAAATATGCAGTTATTGCTATCTATAAACACAAAGACTTGACAAAGTTAATGATATTATGTTAAGTAATATTACATAAATTTACTTGTTTTGATGATTAATATTAATATTTAATATTATTATTAATTATTTAATATTAATATTAAAGTAATATTACAGATCATCTTAGATCTCAGCTTCCATCTCTTCGTGATTCACATTTTACTTTAACATTGAAAAATGAGAATGAGGTCCATAAATCCTTTACGATGATTAAAATTAATGCGATTGGGGCAGACAACATTTCTATGAAATTATTAAAAGTTATCTTCTCTGCAGTTTTACCTGTTATCACGTCAATCTTGAACAATCCACTTGCAATAAGCGATTGTTCGGCCAATCGCCAAGACGTCCTTTCCATATTCTCCATCTGATTATCGACCAATTATTATTTTACCTGCACTCTCTAAATGTCTTGAGAGAATTGTGCATGAACAAGTATGTATTTCTCTCTTGTATAAAAAAAAAAAATCTTGTATTCTTTATGTATTAAAAAACCTCATAAAGAAAATTTAATACAAAACTACAATGAGTATATCTAAAGATGTCATACGTGTTCACTGCTGCTGAGCACATTATTTACAAGCTAAACAACAATACAAGATTAGAGTTTTAAGATAATTAAAACTAAAAAAATTAAGCGTGAAGAAAATAAAACAAAGAACTACATGACAAAAAATAATCTATAAATAAAAATTATTCCATGAACTGATCACAACAAACACACATACACTCAGTCCAACATTAACAGCACGGCCAAGGCCTACAACCCCCACGAATCCGCCGACAACCACTCCCGCAGTGCCGCAACAAACCGGCTCTACTATCAATATTTCGAGTTAAAGGATCAAGTTTATTCCACAATCTGCAGGCAATGACAGTAAAAGATCTATTGTAAAGTGTTGTTCGATGAGCTGGAATAGTTAACATAGATGAATCCTGACGCGTGTCCCAATTACTGAAGTTACTGAAGTTAAACACAAAATTTGAAGCTAAATAACTAAGAAGGATTTTTGGATTGAAGAAGATTGTACAGTAAAGAAACAATTTTGATCTTTCTATACCCGAGTAACTTCAGTAAACTTAAACGTCTGAAGTAAAGAGTGATATGTTCATCTCGACGGAGATTGAAAATATAACGTAGACAGTAGTTTTGCACTCGTTGAAGTTTATGAGAAAGATGGGTAGGCATGTCACTGATGACAACGTCTCAGTAGTCAAAGTGGGGAAATGCAAGAGTTTTAACTAGCATAATCTTAACATCTAAAGGTAAACAGTTATAATATCTCTTAAGAGTGTGAATACCAGCAAAACCCTTATTATATGTTAAAGATACATGATCAGACCATGTAAGTGTAGTATTCATAAGGAGTCCCAAGTTCTTAATTTTGTCACAGTAGTTAAGTGAATTATTATCAATAGAGAGATACGTAGTACTGTATCAAGATCAATCTGTGCCATCAGTCTGTTACGTCCAATAATAATAGGTTGAGTCTTATTGTTATTCAGTTTGAAGCTGTGTCTAAACGCCCACTCACCAATAAATTTAATGTCACAATTCATTCTATTAACCCCTTCAAGTCTGATACATCAACGTGAGAGTATATTTGTAAGTCGTCAGCGTAAAGGTGATATTTACAGTGATAAATGCTGCTGGACAAGTTATTGATGTACAGAGTAAACAGTAGAGGTTCACGTACAGAGCCATGAGGGACACCTTTGATTACACTTCCCAAACTAGAGTATTCGTTATTCACAAGTATACGCTGACGCCTGCCAGTCAGTTAGGACTCAAACCAGAAAATACTGTCAGACGAGAAACCAAGATGATACAGTTTGAGCTTTGAGCAGTGGATGATGGACACAACTGAACGCTTTGGAAAAATCAAACAGAGAGAGCAATGTCACTTGTCTGTTGACCATCGCTTTTCGGATATCCTCAGTGATATATAGCTGTGCAGAGGTGGTACTGTGATTTCTCCGAAAATCTGACTGAAACTTACTAAGAAAACCTTTGAAACTTACAAGAGAGATAAATACATACTTTTTCATGCACAATTCTCTCAAGACATTTAGAGAGTGCAGGTAAAATAATAATTGGTCGATAATCAGATGGAGAATATGGAAAGGACGTCTTGGCGATTGGCCGAACAATCGCTTATTGCAAGTGGATTGTTCAAGATTGACGTGATAACAGGTAAAACTTCAGAGAAGATAACTTTTAATAATTTCATAGAAATGTTGTCTGCCCCAATCGCATTAATTTTAATCATCGTAATGGATTTATGGACCTCATTCTCATTTTTCAATGTTAAAGTAAAATGTGAATCACGAAGAGATGGAAGCTGAGATCTAAGATGATCTGTAATATTACTTTAATATTAATATTAATATTAATATTAATATTAATATAATATATAATTATAATAATATTAAATATTAATATTAATCATCAAAACAAGTAAATTTATGTAATATTGCTTAACATAATATCATTAACTTTGTCAAGTCTTTGTGTTTATAGATAGCAATAACTGCATATTCAGACAGTTTTAAACAACTTTTACGATACTAACCAAAGATGAACTAGTATTAAAGTTAGACCACATGAACGATGTTTTTAATACCTTACACATTCACTATAATTATGAATTAATTTATCGAATTTGTTTATTTAAAATATTAATATAATCTTTATTTTAAATATTTTGCAAACGCAGCTGATAATGTGAATACTAACCAAAAAATACTTTTTGAATTATTTAAAAACTGTTGTGGGATTACAATAATGTACGCAGTTATAATTTAAAATAAGTTTTGAATAATAAGCATTATTCAATTTAAGTTGAACTGAAGTTAACCATCAAAATGGCAACGCCTTATTTCAGGCGTTGAGACGCGGGTGCAAAGAACCATTGTTATTGGACACACCTTAAACGCTATGACAATGTTTTTAATCTTTATGGATTCTAAATTACTTGCCGATTACAGTGTCATGCAAAGACTATCGATTATTTGACATGACCTAATGATTTTGAATAGGTGAATTTTGCCGTTTTCACATTACTAACTATTCAGATTGCTAAATATACGACCATGGAAATTTGTTTATTATGTAATTATGTGATTTAGACTGTTTATATATTGATCAGTATGTGTAAGGGAGTGTATTTATTGATACTATAATATAATAAAGGGAAGTAGCAGTGTATTATATACGGTCAAAATAGCTCATACAATATTTATAAATGTCATAACCTGATAGGTTATGATTATTGCAGTGTTATGGGTTTTGTTAGTACTAATTACAATTTATTTTTGCTTAGGCATAATGTTAGCTCATAATACAGAGGAATTTGTCACTTTGGTAAATTTGTTGAATACCACTGTACATAAATGGGCAGGTGGCTGGGTCATACCCTTGCTATTTGTTTTCGCCGTTTGTCGCGATCGTCTGAGGTAAGGGTAGCTGTGGTCAATCTAACAACTTGCAGAGGTTAAAAACCTTTCACTATGAGCCAGGTAGGCCAACAATATAAAATAAGCTACAGTACATAAATGACATGTCCAAATGTGAGACTTACGTTACTTTTTGTGACTTAAAGGTGACGGGACAAATTTTGCCTTTTGAGTTTGAAACATGTGATGGCAAACTGGCATGTGCTGCACCACGATTCCGAACATTTCCTCAGCAATATACTGAAGTAAAATGTTTTTTTTTTTTTAATGACTTATTTTAGAGCTGAGGTTTACGTTTATGCCGAAATTGAAGGTTCAAAGTCAGGTTTACCATAGGATTGGGAGCTTAATGCCAGCTCTATCGACAGCAGCTCGCGTTCCTACAAATATAGGCCTACTTTGTTGGGAATGACACCAACGAAAATAATATAAGATGAGGCAACTTGCCAGGAGTTAAACCTAAGAAAGTCAACTGCAGGAGTTTCTGCACAACAAAATCTTATATATTCAGGACTTTAGGCTTACTACTTAGTTCATTACCGACGGTCAGCGCTGATAAGATACCTATGGGTGCGCAGAGCCGCTTCAATGCTTCCACCACAAAGGAAGTCGCGATTTTGATTGTGGGCAAGGAGTTTGAACGGAGATATATCATTCTGCATACCAGGGGTGATAGGAAAGTGCGAATCAGGGAGACCTCCTCGACACTCTATAATTTTCTCTAATGCTCTACCGTGGAAAATATGGTTACTAAACATCCCTCAGACAGACCCTAATCAGCAGTTGAAAAAAAAAAAAAAAAAAAAAACTGTCACTGCTTTAGATTTCCCCATAGGGGACTTTACTTATATTTTTATTTAATATATATTATTAATTGCAGTATTCAGTAGCAAGTAAACAACATTTTGTTATAATGTAACATGTAATTGGACTGGATAATTGGGTTGGTGATGGGATCACAAGACTTAAATGAAACTCCCGTATCTCAATATTATAAAATCAACGGATAGCCTAAATATCTATAGGACACTTTAAGAACCATAACGCGTAAACATTTTAATCATATTTATTATTATTTTTGAGTTTGATATTTAATGTATTTTATGTCTTATAAGATCGTATTTAAGCTACTTGATTTCAAACTATGATTTTTTATATTTTAAGACGTAACGAAATACTGTTGATGATATATAATAAAACATCTTTATGATTAATTTTTTGTGCATTTATCGTTGTAAAATACAGGTACACTTACAGTTGTGACAACCCACCCACTGTTCCATACACGTACAATGGTGAGAACACACCCACCCTTTCATACACTTACACTGGTGACCACCGTGTGTTTGAGGGATGGTGGCAGGGCCTTCATCCTAGTGCACAACATGTATTTTGTGTACACTAATATATAATGTTTTACAGTGAGTATGTCAACGTACAAGAACTGAATTTATGCATTACTTGCACCTAGTGTTATATTTTACGAAGTATAATTAAAATTTAAGTTTAAACTACCGGTGCATCGTGTTTTCTTATTTTATAACTAGACTCGCCAATTTTGTTGGTGGTTTTACCATGTGTAGTTAGTTGAATGATAGTGTGTAAAATGTTTGTATTTTACTTCTTACGTCACAAAAATAGAAATGTCCAATCATAAAAAAAATCATCAAAATAATATGAACCAAAGAATGAAGAAGAATTGAGACAACGTGTTTGTATAAAAACGTCCCGGGATGGTTATACCTGGTGAAAAGTGGGAACAATAAATCTAGGGCGATCCCAGCGTGATGGCGGTAACTCACAATCTACCCTAAAATGGAAGGAGATGGCTTAAATGGCGTACCCTGGAAAGTTGGGGATGTTATATTTGCAAACATTTGAAGAATTGTGTCATTACTGTTAAATAAGATAAACTGTTCTAACGTATAGTAATTTGCAGTCCGTTTTAAGATGCATCAATAACTATGGGTCTACAATTTACCATCGTTGCTGCAAGTTTTAACGAAACCAATTGTTACAAGAAAGGTCTTGTTGAATATTTCAAATTCTTTCTACGTAATCTCACTATTTCAGTGAACAATTGAATCCACGTAAGGCTTATAAGAATTTTTAAATATTCCTCATTCTGTAAATGCATTTACTAATGTGTTTAATTTGAAAAGTATAGATTAAAATAATAATTATGAATAACGTTCATCATGTTAACAGTTTTTACAGTTCAATAAAATGGTAGATGATCTTTATTGACGATTACATTAACAATAATATTAATTTGTGAATATTTACTAAGAATAATATTTTTGTTGATATTTGTAGCAGGTAAAATTGTTTGTTTCATAAATATCAAAATAATCAACACTAAAGCTAATATTTATATTTGGACTCTAATTAAAGAAAGCCGTTATTTAAAGTAGAAGTTGTATTCTAAGTTGTATTGGAGTAAATGGTAGTTTTCATAAAGGGTGAATAATTTTAATTAAAACAGATAAATAAATTGTAATGTTATTCTAGAACTTTGCAAATACGTAAATAAAACGTATGCAGAAATATTATAGGGTTGTTGAAGATATTGAATCTCCAATAAAGGAGTGCATTGCAGTATTATTCCACTTTACCTTACCCCTAAAAAGGAAATAGGCTACTGTCTTCATTCAATACGTTTTATACATATAACATTCTAGTGTATATTTCTGCTAAGGTGTTTCTTAAAATACAGAATATCTAACTAGACTGCCACAATAAAACGTTGGATGTCCCATTTAAATACAGAATATCTAACTAGACTGCCACAATAAAACGTTGGATGTCCCATTTAAATACAGAATATCTAACTAGACTGCCACAATAAAACGTTGGATGTCCCATTTAAATACAGAATATCTAACTAGACTGCCACAATAAAACGTTGGATGTCCCATTTAAATACAGAATATCTAACTAGACTGCCACAATAAAACGTTGGATGTCCCATTTAAATACAGAATATCTAACTAGACTGCCACAATAAAACGTTGGATGTCCCATTTAAATACAGAATATCTAACTAGACTGCCACAATAAAACGTTGGATGTCCCATTTAAATACAGAATATCTAACTAGACTGCCACAATAAAACGTTGGATGTCCCATTTAAATACAGAATATCTAACTAGACTGCCACAATAAAACGTTGGATGTCCCATTTAAATACAGAATATCTAACTAGACTGCCACAATATAACGTTGGATGTCCCATTTAAATACAGAATATCTAACTAGACTGCCACAATATAACGTTGGATGTCCCATTTAAATACAGAATATCTAACTAGACTGCCACAATATAACGTTGGATGTCCCATTTAAATACAGAATATCTAACTAGACTGCCACAATAAAACGTTGGATGTCCCATTTAAATACAGAATATCTAACTAGACTGCCACAATATAACGTTGGATGTCCCATTTAAATACAGAATATCTAACTAGACTGCCACAATATAACGTTGGATGTCCCATTTAAATACAGAATATCTAACTAGACTGCCACAATAAAACGTTGGATGTCCCATTTAAATACAGAATATCTAACTAGACTGCCACAACAAAACGTTGGATGTCCCATTTAAATACAGAATATCTAACTAGACTGCCACAATAAAACGTTGGATGTCCCATTTAAATACAGAATATCTAAGTAGACTGCCACAATAAAAAGTTGGATGTCCCATTCAAATACAGAACATCTAACTAGACTGCCACAATAAAACGTTGGATGTCCCATTTAAATAATTTGTACATGACTGTAATGACTGTAAAGTTAGTAATCGAAATTATTTGGAAATCAAGAATAATAGATAATAATAGATAATAATAGATAATAATAGATAATAATAGATAATAATAGATAATAATAGATAATAATATATAATAATAGATAATAATAGATAATAATAGATAATCTGCTAGTTAAGTAAGTTTTCTAAAGTATTCTTTTATTTTGCCCATACTTTTTCTACATAAATAATGCATCAATCCTTATTGAGGAAGTCCTCCAATATTTATTGAAAAAGATAATTTATTTCGAGCTTGACATTGGCAAGGAACAAAGATGTTTACAGCGACTTGAGTTGATTGAAAAAGTTGAGAACTCACGAAGCGTTAACTAAGAATAATGTAAATATTAAAAGGCTTAGTTAAGTTAAATAAAGAAAGTACTAGATTGGCTTGAAGTTAAATATCTCGAAACATATTTATGAAACGTTAAAACAAACATTAAAAGTGACATTTAAGTCCATACGAAATACTTAAGTCCCTTTAAAATGAGTACTAAAGGACGCTACTGAATCTTGCCGTTATAAAATATATTTACTAAACAAACACAAGACCTTTATGATTGTATACTGACCGAAATATTTGATTAGTTCCAGCTGATTAATAAGATTGTACGTGTGGCTTGGTAACATATACTTTAGGGGCAATTCCTGAGAAAATATAAATAATTTTTTTTTTCATTTTTAACATATCTTTTTTTCTTGAGTATTGTTTTTTGTTTTTTTTGAGCTAGTTTATAAAGGTTGTCTTGTCAAATATAAAATTTTAAAGTTTATAAAAACTACATTCTTCAATTGTACGGTACACCTACACTATGTCACTGTGGCTGTGGTAAACCGTGGTTAGGTAACGTTGTCATCACGAGGCCAACTGGGAAAGAATTAAGAGAAAATAAGGTTCTAATGACGAGAGACTACATTGATCAAAAAAAAATATTAAGGTAACATATTAAATCAAAATATTTATATAAATCTTACCTTTGTAGGAAAAACTATGAAAATAGTTGTGAGAAAAGCTAAAACCTTCAGCTTTGACTTTAGCCAGAGATAGGCTGAAAGGGTTTCTGTTAGGAAGAAAATATTTAGTTTCAAAAGTTACAAACCAACAATTCATATCATCAAAATTTAGAATTTTTATCACCCCTTATTTGAACTTCAGTGTTTTAGATCGCAAATGATAAGTAATGATTAAAAAAAGTACATACACATCAACAAACATATCTACTCATTTAATGAAAATAATTTATTGTGTATAAAGTGGAAAACACGAAAAATATTTATTAACAGTGGTAAGTTTAAAGTTTTTTATTGGTTAGAACATTCATAAACTCTCATTCACCAATACTTTAATTTTTTCTTTTGAATAAAAATGTAAATCAATCTATTTGACTCATTCCTGGATAAGTTACAGGTCTCTTAGTTTCCTGGCCAAGGATCTGTCAGCCTTAGTTTGTAGTAACAAAGACTACTCTAATTTCAATTCAATAAGTTTAAATCTGTATTTATCAAAATAGTGAACATAGTCTTGTCTCAATAATGAATGAGGAACAATGAATACGATTACAGTATGTGTAGAAATTACTTAATCATAAACAAAGTATGGGCGTAAACATTATTCTATTTATTTAGATGTCAAGTAGTAAGTTACTTCGCTGAAGGTTATCATGTAATAAACTATTAGTGAAAATAATTTTATAAATTTTTTATATTGTATAGTGGTACTCTATTCTTTGCATTAATTATTTCTTTTTAATGTTATATATGATATACAAATCAGTTGTCAGATTTGTAAGTTTAATTTGAGGTGAATTAAATCAGATAAGATATTACTAAACTAAAGAAAGATTTATAGTGTTCTCAACCGCATGCTCAAAGCACCTTGTATTGTAGGAGGATCAAATGAACGCTATTGGCTTGTTGTATATTTATCTTACTTTAAAAAAGTAACTAAATTATAAAACAATTATTAATTAATTGAAGTCCTTTGCTTCTACAAGTTACTCACTTTAATACTGAACGCATTAACTGGGTAATATTACAATTCATTTAATATATGTATTAAGTAATGTACTTACTTAATACCAGTTTCATTCGTGAGCTTCCTGTAGGATTCTCAGGACTTACCAATGATGATTTTTTTTCCATCTTGGTATTCAAACTAAATGAATGTCTTTATATGACAACTAAAATCAGTAAATTTTTTTAGAAATTGGTTGTCCTTTTCAACTACTACTTTCATTGATGTTCTTGAGATGTACAGTAATAAAAAGATGTTTGTGTAATTTGTTTTGGATTAATGCCTAAATTCTAACACTGGTCTATGCTTACTGTTTGTAGCATGTCTATATTACAAAGTGTATTCATAGATATTTCATATACACATTGTAAGTGTTTTCAAAAGTTTTCTGTTTAGGGAGAATTGTTATTTAATATGAAACATGCCTTTTTATATTGGTATTGTAATATTATTTTCTATAAAATGATATATATATATATATATATACAGTTTATCTACTTTATAGTGGTTTTTAGGAATTATGTTTCTTGGAAAGTCCCTAAATGTACCAATTGTTATAGACTAATTAATATTAAAATATGTTATAATTTATGTTCCAAATGTTCATATTTATATTTAAAAAAGGCAATATTACATTTTCTTTAAGGAGAGACCCTACTTTGAAGCACGAAGTCATGCAGTAATCCATCGGACACTTCCAAAAATGATGGAATTTCATATAAGGAACATGTCTCCAATAAGTTTTTTTTTTTTTTTTACTAATCGCTAACTGAGAGATGAAGTAATCTAATCTATTTATCATACATGCTAATGTATATAGATTTTCTTACAATATTAGGTTTCATAAATCGTATATTGTGTGATGAGTGTAGATGAGCGAATGTAGTCATTGTTACAAACTAAGGCCGACTATTCCTTAGAAAGTGTCATTAATTAAAAGCCCAATGACAAATGAACAGCCATTGGTTATCAGCTGATCCTTCTCAAAATGTATTATGACTCTGATTGGGATCGAACTGAGAACCTTTAGCTCATGAAGCTGGGATTGACCCACCCACCCACCCTTACACGTACAGTGGTATTGTACATCTGTGTCAACATTATTAACATTATTAACTTCACTAAAGATTGGTTTTGTCTTCTTGGAAGGACTGAGACTGTTCAATCATCAAAGACTGCAGTCACATGACTTGATTATCTTAGATCCTTCTCATTCCTTCTAATATATACTGTATATATTGAACTGTCTCTCATTTATCTCAATCTTTCTCACAAAACTGTTATTCAGTTTATATGCGTGTAGAAATTCGGCCTCCTCTGTATAGTAAATTATTTAAAATGTTAAAACATAAACCTTGTTAATATTTAGATTTTGGAAAAACGTAATAATAAATAAATCAATAAATTGTACAACTATACCAAGATGTAATAATACTTCTAACAAATAATGTGCTATAACTATGTTAACAAATTTTGATTTGTATAAAAAATAGAAAATTCCATTACCTTTTTTAAGTTTATTAAAACTTCAGAGTTTCATTTATTGTAAAATAATTAGTTTAGTTTGTTAATGAATGTTTATTACGGTCATTAGAAATTGTTCTGGTTATTTTTAGAAAAAGTAAACTGTTTAATACTTTTTTATTTTTGCTCGTATACGCATACATAAGCATTACATGAAGAACTATGAAAAATATACTTTAAGGTATGATTTAGAACCAAGAAAGTAGTCTGATACAATATTATTGATTTTGTAATAATTGGTAAACATAATCGGTATCCAGCCTAGGTCACACTTTTTTATTATAAACAATATATATAAGTTTTTCTTGGATGTGAGTCTTGTTGAGGTGGTCAATTAATTAGGCGATTTTAAATTAATTTTCCATCTTGACCTAATACACCAGAACCAGAAATATTTCTAGTTTTATTACTGATATCATTTTATGTTTATAATATTATACATTATTTAGGTTATGTATAGAAAACTAAACTTTGGCCAAAACTTTTATATTTAATGAAATATGAAAAGTGTCAGATACTTAGGTATGTTTATTAGTCTAACTATATCATTTAACTCTTAAAGGTAAATGGTATAGTTACCTCGTTAGAACCAGATTTCATAGCAGAAATACATTCTTCTTCAACTGTGGATACTAAATTAAATCCAAACGATTGAAATCTCTCCCTTACATTTCAAAGCTTTTTTAAACTATTCTTTTGAATAAGAATGTGTGTACACTGAAGAAAATTCAAAAATGTCCAGGTTCTTTGGAATACGCCGATGAATCGGCAAAATGGTTCATCAACCAAGTTGGGCTTTTCATTCATACATTTTCCGGAGTGGAGGTTCAAGGCTTGCGGATGACTCTTCTAAGGTTCGTATCCAAATTGAGCTATTGGTCGGTACATTACTCGTTGAATTAAGTAAAGTACAGGCATACACGTACAGTGGTAATGTCCCACCCATACACGTACAGTAGTAATGACCCACCCCTACACGTACAGTGTATTGACCCACCCACCCACCCATACACGTACAGTGGTAATATCCCACCCCTACACGTACAGTGCATTAACCCACCCACCCACCCCTACACGTACGGTGCTATTGACCCACCCGTCCACCCTTATAGTACAGTGGTAATGTCCCACCCCTACCCGTACAGTGCATTGACCCACTATTATGATTTATATTATAGTATAGAACCCAGTACCCATAAGATGCATTTATACAATAAATTCTTACTTATTTAATAATTACGAATAATATCTTAATTACATACTAATCATACATACTGTTAACATACTAAGTGTTTTGGTAGGTGGGAGGACCGTCACCCCTAAACGTGTATGGGTAGATGTAAGAACCATCATCTCTGTACGTGTATTGGTGGGTGTTAGGGCCATCGCCACTGTACGTGTGTGGGTGAGTGTTGGGGCCATCATCTCTTTACGTGTATGGGTGGGTGTTAGGGCCATTACCACTGTACGTGTATGAGTTGGTGTTAGGACCATCACCACTGTACGTGTATGGTTGGGTGTTAGGGTCATCACCATTGTACGTGTATGGTTTGGTATTTTGCCATTGCCTGTACGTGTATGGTGGAGTGTTGGGTCATCACCACTGTACGTGTATGGTTGTGTGTTAGGGCCATTTCCTGTGCGGAAGAGTGAAAAAGTTAATATTAATATAATGTTGTTTATATTTATTTCTTAGTACTATATATTACACCCTTCACCATTATGCAAGTGCATATATTTTAAGAATACATGTGCATTTTTATGAGTAGGAATACATTTAAGAATACATGTTTTATTTGTTTCTAAGGAAGAGAAGATTAATTCTTAGAAATGACAATTTAGCCCAATAGCTAGGGCAATTGAGATAACTGTAATATATTGATTAGTGAGGGAACCATTCATTATGCATACCTATATTATAGGTACGTGTATTCAAAGCAATTAATTAGTGACTGCACTGAAGGCAACTAAAATAAAAACTGTGGATAAAACCATACAAAGCAACCCAAACATTTCAGTAGTCCAAAACCCAAAACACATGTTCCTTACACCCTCTTAAAAAAATCAACAAGATAAGTAAAATAAGATCTTCAATATATATTTTAAGATAATGAGTAACCTTACGTTTTAATTTTTGGGAAATCATATTTAAGAGAAAACGATATTTTCGTCACATATAAAGTATGCTTTACATATATATATATATGCTAAAATTAGCATCACAATAAACTCCCTATAAGAATTGAGGTTATAGGGTCCAATGAACCACAAAGTATCCGATCACATTGCGTGTAACTAGGATTGCCAAACGTTGAGTTTACAGTTTCTGTTCATGTTTTATGCAAGAGGGTAAGTCGTTTGTGAGCACTTCCTTTTAATACTTGCCTTTTATACAGAAGTGTAAACTCTATGACTTCAATAAAGGACTAAACAGACTTTCACTAACAAAGTAACATATTATCAATGAGAACTCAATATTATCAATAATATTATAAAAAAATAAGGTCAATTCTTTGTAATAAATTAAGTATTATCATTGTAATGTGTTAAAATTGTCTTTTTTAATGAAACATATGTTAAACAAATTTAATTATTCATAAGTAATATTAATGTTTTCCAAAAATATGATATAAAGTAATTTAAATTAAACATAAAACATACTACCCCCTAAACAGCAGACTGTTGTACTAGACTTCATTTATATACACATATCTATTTAAATATGTTTATTTTAGTTGAGATTGCATTTTAGATAATTTAATTATTATCTGATGATTACTTGGCATCAGCTAAGTTTTCATTGCTTATATGAACAATGTTTATTTCTTTATGTAATACAATATTGGTTTCAAGACTCAGGGGTTTCTAAATTGTGGTTTATAATATATAAACTATAAACTATTTATATCAGAATGATCCTACATAAGAACGGCTTGATTTAAGTGATAGTAGAAATGTTACGAAAAGAAACCAGCGAGCTGTGCCACTAACCAACTAAACAACTATTAAATGATTATGATAATAAACGTAGAATTAATACAAAACAAGACTTAATTTTAAAGTTAATTTTCTAAGATGGATTTATACCATGGTAACATATATTAAAAATTGTAAGGCCGGTTGAGGATTTCCTTTACGAACCTCAGATAATGTTACACTATTACTTAATAATAGTAATGTTTCCATTATTTGATCATTTTTATTTATTTTACAAGAAAAATATATAGTTTCATATATTATTTGCTATTTAATTATATTAATGGGAACATTTTACTAGCAATGTAAGAATAGTCCCTTATATTTTTGACAGTTATTGTAATAGGCTGTACTGAAAATATATTCTGAATTGTTTGTTGTAGAAATAATATAAACAGGTATATCCCCAAATTATTATTAAAATAGTATTTTTTAAACTTGAGTTTCAAAGTCAAGCTTTTAAAATGCATCACTTATATGAACAATTATAGATCATTTTATGTACAGCAATGAATAGTTTTTGGTAAGGTTTTTTATTACATATAAAATCATCATATAATGGCCCTCCGGTCTTCTCTGATGACGTAATAACCTTTATGGCCGAGTTTCCTGAGGTGACGTCACAGTAATATATTGCGAGTCTGGAATACTATAACAGTTTATTGCCATCCAGGAATCAGTTCTGGATATTTATGATTATATACGTAATGATAGTAACCCTATAGTTTCTGAATCTCATACGTATTATAGTTCATTATTATATATACCAAATATATATTTACCATTAGCAAAATCAACTGCTTGACTTCATTTTACTCATGCATTACATTTGCATACAAATTATATTTAAAAAAAAAATCAACTCGTCACTGCATTCCATTTTCAAATTTTAACTTATACTTAAATATTTATTTATTTAAGTGAAAGTATCCAATACCATATATAATAATGACATTTGTCATAATAAGTTATATAGCTCGTTAAATTTACAATCTAAGATGGTGTGACAGTTGAAATAAAATTTGTCTTTTTTATCTTTATTTTTTATAAGATTTTAGTTTCATTCAAACTGTGACCCACCTTCATACAATCAAAACTAGGCCAATCAAAGGTGGGTTTAAGGGCACCAGACTCAGGTTGACACAGAAAAAAACACAAGTTACGTCCAAAATGTAGTTAAAAAAAAAAATACATTTTGAATTTTTGAAAATTCGAGACAAACAACATAAAACATAGAAATTGAAAAAAGGGTTGTTGCCCATTTAAGGGTTCATAAGAATTAGTGTTAGGTCTAGTTTAGCCAAAAAAATTATGAGTTTTCAAAAAAAAATATTTAAAGAATAACAAGTATATAAAAAATACAACTAACAAAATATGAGACTAGCTTTGGCAAATGTATAACAAAATGAAAAATAATAAAATACATCAACAAATTATCCACCAAATAATCTACAAAAATATTGAAAAAACTTACAGTAAACTCAAAAATGAACAAATATTAGAATAAATAAACAGGAATAATCAAAGACAAGAAAAACACTCAACAATTAAATGAATATACGAAAGACCCTAAAATAAAAACAATACTTTAATTTGCTTCTATTTTAATGGCAGCAGAAATTATGGTGCCTCGGGGACAACATAAATTTGGAAGTTTAGGCCAAGTTTGAAAAGTTGGCTAGATTCTCAACAAAATCCTCAAAAGCACCTTCTCATTCTTCTAGTACAGGCCTGCAAGCTTCAAGTTCCCCAGCAACACTCATCCCCCCTAGCAACAGTCAGCCGGAGGTTAGGTTAGGTTATGTGTTGGGTGTTAGGGTCATCGCCATTGTACGTGTACGGTTGGATGTTAGGGCCATTGCCTGTACGTGTATGGTTAGGTGTTAGGGTGATCGCCACTGTACTTGTATGGTTGGGTGTTAGGATCATCGCTACTGTCCGAGTACTGTTGGGTGTTAGGTTCATCGTCACTGTACGCGTATGGTTGGGTGTTAGGGCCATTGCCTGTACGTGTACAGTTGGGTGTTGGGCCATTGCCTGTACGTGTATGGTTGGGTGTGAGGGCCATCACCATTGTACGTGTATGGTTTCGTGTTAGGGCCATTGCCTGTACGTGTTCTGTACGTGTATGTTTGGGTGTTAGGGTCATTGTCACTTAATGTGTATGGGCGGGTGGGTAGGTCAGTTCCACTGTACGTGTATGGGTGGGCGGATGGGTCAGTACCACTGATCGTGTATGGGCGGGCGGGTGGATCAGTGCCACTGTACGTGTATGAGTGGGCGGGAGGGTCAGTACCACTGAACGTGTATGGGTGGGCAGGTGGGCCAGTTCCACTGTACGTGTATGGGCCGGCGGGTGGGTCAGTACCACTGAACGTGTATGGGTGGGCGGGTGGATCAATAACAATGTACGTATATGGGTGCGTGCGTGCGTGCGTGCGTGCGTGCGTGTGTGTGTGTGTGTGTGTGTGTGTGTGTGTGTGTGTGTGTGTGTGTGTGTGTGTGTGTGTGTGTGTGTGTGTGTGTGTGTATGGATGCCATACATCTATTTAATTACAATACACTTCAAATTGGAATGATGGGTATATTTCCGCTGCAAATTCTAATTCAAAAGAGGTTCCGAAAGTAACCGGCTTTGTCATGATAGAAACGTACTCAGCATCACTCTGGTAAGGCTGACACTCTCGGTTCATGAAATATATGTGTAGCCTTTGCCAGTAAGCAGAGGAATGATCGACAATCTCAGCTCGTACCTTTTCTTTCAAGAACAGAACTATTCTTGGTGTGAGAGGACTAGTCGTTGTGAAGTATGGCACAGAGGGGAGGAAGGATAGTGTTGCTAGCAGCAATTAAACAACTGAAACAACACTATCCAATACAGTGGTAGCGCCCCTGTACGTGAATGGGTGGGCGGGTGGTCAATGCCACTGTACGTGTATGGACGGGTGGGTGGGTCAATGCTACTGTAAGTGTATGGGTGTGCGGGTGGGTCAATGCCATTGTACGTGTATAGGTGGGCGGATGGGTCAATGCCACTGTACCTGTATATACAGGAGTATCAGCAGCAATCAAACCCCTCAGTTGCCTCCGTAGCTCCACCACACTGACAGCCGGCCCACCCCCACGAACCTTCACCTCAAAGATGAACCCCCCTTATTTAAATATGCAACATTGAAACTCATTTTGGCTCAACAATACAAAGAACAAAATCACAGAACCAGAAAAGTAATTCGGTTAAACCAACTAATTGAAAAATAAATTGAAATATTATGTCCAAGGTGAAGAGAAAGACGGACGTAACCGAGGGCCAACGGACCAGCTGTCACAACGAAGACGACTGCACACAGGTGACAGACAACAATAAAAAAAAACGTGAGATCCCTCCTGAGCTGGTGTAGCTAAACATTTTGTTTTGTTTATGAACAAAACCAAGAAACCTCGGCACACTTTATCTCTGAGCCTTTATTTTGTTTAATAACAAACCCCCCTCCATTACAACAATTCTTTTCCAACAACCCCCATCACGCACACATTACACACAGTTTTCAATCTTCGATCATACAAAAAGTTACCATTAAATTGACCTACCTGACATACCAGTATGCAAAGGTTTTTAACGTCAATGTAAAACTTTGCAGCAATTGCACATTTCTCCTGTCATTTTACACATAATTCTACATTTGCCCGCCTACCTTCCTATCACAAAAAACGTTCTGAACAGGCCATCCATAGTCTCATTACATATAGAGTACTTGATTGGTCAGCACACTCTCCTATCAATATAAACGCTCTGAACAGGTAATCTGATCCTCTCATTACACATAGACTTCTTGATTGACCAGCACACCCTCCTATCAAATTAAAAACTCTGAACAGGTCATCTGATCCTCTCATTACACATAGATTGACCAGCACACTCTCCCATCACATTAAACGCTCTGAACAGGTCATCTGATCCTCTCATTACAAATAGAGTTCTTGATTGACCAGCACACCCTCCTATCAAATTAAAAACTCTGAACAGGTCATCTGATCCTCTCATTACACATAGATTGACCAGCACACCCTCCCATCACATTAAACGCTCTGAACAGGTCATCTCATCCTCTCATTACACATTGAGTTCTTGATTGATAAGTTCACCCTCCTATCACATTGAACGCTCTGAACAAGTCATCTCATCCTCTCATTACACATACGAGTTCTTGATTGATCAGCTCACCCTCCCGTTTAGAAAATAAAACAGTATTATATTGTAAGTTCTAATTAGATATAATAATTTTTGTTAATGAGGTGTGGAATAGCTGTTTAAAATGTTAAAGACCAAGCCTCATAATTAAAATAAATCAGTTAAAACATTCAATACAATGAAATTAAGTTCATTAATTAAATATCCAACCGAACTAAACGACAGTAATAACGAAGACAAGTGACAGCTGTGGCAGCCAGCGCTCTCAACTGTCGTTTGGAACGAGTAGCTACCAACTCTTAATGAACTTCTACTAACTTCTCCCATCAATTAACTCTCCTTTATGAAGTGGATTTACAACTAGATATTCGCAGTTTCAATTTAATGGGAAGAGTTTTTTTCTTGACTTTCCAATAAATGTTACAAGCGTGCAGTTGTAGGATCGATAGAATAATATTCAAACCATTTCCACAATTTTCAAATGACTTCAAAGATTTATTACTTCAATATAAAAGTATTTACCATTTCCCATGACTGAAATTCTTTATTAGGTGACATGAATAAGAGTTGGCAATAAAAATTCAAAATGTTTTTTAGGTCAGTAATGATGAGATACGCCATTCAATGTAATTTACAATTGTTATTAGTTTCAATTTCTACTGAACAAAAGTAGTTCGTTTGAGATTTAACAAATTTTAAATAATATAAAACATATTTCTTTGTAAAAATATACAAGATGATTATAAATATAACATACAGAAGGTTTTTTCTTATTTTAAGAAGTTTACACACACACACACACACACACACACACACACACACACACACACACACACACACACACACACACACACACACACACACACACACACACACACACACACACACACACACACACACACACACACACACACACACACACACACACACACACACACACACACACACACACACACACACACACACACACACACACACACACACACACACACACACACACACACACACACACACACACACACACACACACACACACACACACACACACACACACACACACACACACACACACACACACACACACACACACACACACACACACACACACACACACACACACACACACACACACACACACACACACACACACACACACACACACACACACACACACACACACACACACACACACACACACACACACACACACACACACACACACACACACACACACACACACACACACACACACACACACACACACACACACACACACACACACACACACACACACACACACACACACACACACACACACACACACACACACACACACACACACACACACACACACACACACACACACACACACACACACACACACACACACACACACACACACACACACACACACACACACACACACACACACAACACACACACACACACACACACACACACACACACACACACACACACACACACACACACACACACACACACACACACACACACACACACACACACACACACACACACACACACACACACACACACACACACACACACACACACACACACACACACACACACACACACACACACACACACACACACACACACACACACACACACACACACACACACACACACACACACACACACACACACACACACACACACACACACACACACACACACACACACACACACACACACACACACACACACACACACACACACACACACACACACACACACACACACACACACACACACACACACACACACACACACACACACACACACACACACACACACACACACACACACACACACACACACACACACACACACACACACACACACACACACACACACACACACACACACACACAACACACACACACACACACACACACACACACACACACACACACACACACACACACACACACACACACACACACACACACACACACACACACACACACACACACACACACACACACACACACACATATATATTTGTTTCTAATTTAAAGCTAAATGGTGTATGTAGTCACTTGATACAAAAGCAGAGTTGCTCTAAATTTTGCTTATTTTCAAATAAAAATAGTGGATATAAAAACGGAAAATATAGCATTACTTTCTATTTTGCCCATTCTCGAAGTACATTCCTGTTATGGAATTGTTTCAACGTGTGTCACAGAACTCTCACAAACGATCTAGTGGACATAGATCTTCTTTCACCTACAATTGTTAATTGAATATGTGTAGTAAGGAGATTTGATTGTTGAAATAGTACTTCTCGTAACATATTCAGAATTTTAACTAATATTTCAATGAGAAAAATAACCAATCCTTGTAATTTGATTATGTTGAGCTTACAATACGAAACAAAGCAAAGCTATGAACATAAGACCTGTATATGAAGTTATATAACAAATGAAAAAAAACAAATACTTAATTTTTTATCTTATTTATTTTTCATAATGACAAACTAAAAACATTCAATAAGGTTTAAATTAAATTTAAAAGCTTAGTTTGACGTTTGGGAATTTAATAATAAATTTCTAAAATATTGTAAAATGGTTTTTAAACTTCATTGGCTAGTCACATGGGCCTGCATGCCTGTGCGTGAACTTTATTCAACGAGTGAAGTACCGACTGGAGGCTCAGTTGGATATTCGAACCTTGGAACTTGCCCTCCGCAGTCCGAAGCCACTGAATCTCCACGCCGGCAGTGTAGTAATACTACTAATAGTATTAGTAATACAGTTAGTTAATACTACTTACGAATTGTAAATATTTTACAATTAAATTGAACATTTTAATTACAACATTATATCTGTAGTGACTTTTGTGTATTTTATTATAACGCTTTAGCAGTAATGTCAAGTCATGTTCTTAAGCTAAAAAAAATAAAATTTCTCAACAGATTGAATGATTTTGGAGAACAATTTGTTATAATAACACTTAACTTGTTATTATTATTGGCTCTTTTGTGCGATATATGCCGGAGCGGGACAATCCAGCAGTTTGACTACTTACCGTGTTGCTTTGCGTAGGGTTGTAAGCATTTATCTAACTTCTACCTTTGACTTTGGTGAGCATATTTCCAAAGCTGCTCTTAAATCTGCAAGGACCCTCGGGTTTATCTGTTACACCAGTCGACAGAACTTCTCCATTTAATAATTTAAGGCTCTTAATGTTGCACTTGTACGGCAAATCCTGGAATTCTCTGATGTGGTCTGGTCTCCTTACCAACTGGGTTAAATTTATATCTTGGATTCAGTGCAGAGGCGGTTCCTGGGGATGGTTGGAGTGAAGATGGGTTTCCAGTATAGGAATGTGGACGTGAAGAAATTCAGCACTATCTCCAGATACCCACACTCTCAACTCGGAGAACAACGATGGACAAGGTTGTCCTATTCAAACTATTAAATGATCTCATCGACTGTTCAGATATACTTCACAAGATAGATATCCACGTTCCTCAAAGAATCCGACTAGCTGTTTGGGAGGCAATATTAACCAACAAACACCTCAGCTCCATACCCAGCCTGTTGAGTACTAAAAATAATGTGGAATTCTTTGGCTCTTCCCTTGCTAACCTTAAAAGGAGTTTGGCTGTCATCATCTCTTGATTCTTTGCTGATCATTAGAGTTACTTTGCCTCTCCTAACATATTTCTGGCATCTTCATAATGCATTATTGTTTAAATTATTGTTGCTTTATTGCAAAATCAATGCTTGTTTATTTGTTCAATAATCATGTTAAAAGCCTTCTTACTAATTAATTATTAGTTTTGTTCTCTTCTTTGGTAGTGAGTAAGAGTTTTTGCTAATTTGTTATTTAGTTACCACTGCATTATTTATTGTTTAGTGTTACTATGTCTTTAACATTAGTTATTGTGCTGCCTTTTATTTGTTGTGATGAACTTCATATGTATGTACTGTCACTTCTCTCTGTTATTCTTTATTTGTTTCAATGCACTATGTGTATATATTATGTTTATTACAGCATTTATATTGTTGTTATATTTATATAAGCTTCCCGTTATTCTATTTTGTTGTTTTTCCTCAGGTAGCGTTTGTTGTACAAAAAATGGGAAGAGAAACACAATAAAATTCTACTTTAATAGCAAACACATGATAAAAATTATTCAATGTAAATGGGATATTTACAAACAAAACAATATGCTTTATATAATAACAACATTTTGATTGAAACTACCACGAAGTTCATCGTCATCAACACAAACTTCACTCCTAAATAAACTGTCTAAAAAGAAATATTTTCACTATCATGCCACTTAGCACAATGTCTTTTACTCGTGTTCAATAAATATATACAATAAATAAAAGAGATAAAATATTGTTAAATAATTTATAACTCTTAAATGCTCAGTCACTCAACCACTCAATGGGATGATTGTTTGTTTACATTTTCCATTGCCAAATATTGCTGAAATAATAAAGAAAAAACTAATAAACAATACACTTTCAATGGCGATTTGTCCCATACACGTACAGTGCTATTGAATTAGATGTAAAACCACATTAAATTAGATGTAAAAAGGTGTATCGCCGTAAAATAAACTAGTTATTCTGATAGATATTATTTATTTCTCTGTAGATTGTTTATTTTGGTTATCTGTTAGCTGCATGCTAAATTGATATAATATTATCTCTTGATATATTGCTCAGATTTTGAATTTTCTATTTTTTGCTAAATGCTAAAAATACTTAAACAATAAAACGCCCTCTAACAAAGCCTAAAATGAGCAATGTCACATTCAAAATGCCCTGATATAGGCCTACTGCAGGAGTGAGAATATGTTTACATGCTTATTGCTAGATATAAGTGTGATATACCTTTATAAGTCCTGAAATTATGTATGGACATTTACGATCGTTTCCAAATCATTTCCAAATAAAGCCCACACACACATACGAACAGTGCTGTTGACCCACCCGCCCGCCCATACACGTATAGTGGCATTGACTAATTCACATCAATACCACTGTATGTGTAAGGGTGGGTCAATACCACTGTATGTGTAAGGGTGGGTGGGTGGGTCAATACCACTGTATGTGTAAGGGTCAATACCACTGTATGTGTAAGGGTGGGTGGGTGGGTCAATACCACTGTAATGTGTAATGTAATTGTAAATGTGGTAAAAGTGAACTTTTTACAAAAACCAACGTGTAGTCCAATGTTGTTCTATTTTTTTTATTTGTATTAGTATTTTTTATTTTGTTCATTGCTACAAGGTAATATTTTTTATACTTACAGCCTTCTGTTGTTACTGTAACAATTGTGCTATCCATTGAAAGAATAAATAAATAAATGACATCTTGAAACTGTACTACGCAAATTAACATAGGAGGATGTTTATTAAATGGAGTTATTCGCTGATAAGCGGTGACGGATGTGGAATGAACGTTATTATTCATGGAGGCAAGTCCTAAAGGAAATGACGTCACGACATCGTCTACCTGAGACATACTAATATCCGGTCCCACGGGCCTTCTCGCTAATGTAAATAGTAGCTTGTTATCACTTGACAAAGCATTACATGAGGGAAGAATAAGTAGCTAAAGCATTGCTGATCTCATTTTTCTCTTTGTACACATAATACGTATAAAAATATACCTGCAAATGGTGCTATAAAGTGTTCAATGTTTATTAAAAAGTTATGATTCATTTTAAATATAAGGTATGTATATATACATTGTAAACATATTACAATAGCTAACATTTTCTTATATTTTATTATTTCAAGTTACCAATAGTTAACATGAGTTCCTCATCAGGTAGATGGTATTTAGCATCCCTATTTTGCTGGTTTAAAGTTATTTTTTACATTAAGCTGATAATGCCTTCAATAAAACATTGGTTTAAAGGTAAACTAACCATTAGGATAACATTAGATTTATTATTATTTTACAATTCGCAATTGTTAGTGAAAATGTTGATTTAACCGGATACTCTTTTACTATGCAATTTATTAAATATAAAGTTTAAAAACTATGCACTGCCAGTAATTGTAGGTAAGTAAAAAAAAAAATAATAATAATAATAAAAATAATAATAATAAAAGCCTTTTGAAAGCTCTAGTTGGCTGTTTTGCATACCTATAATATAGGAGAATTGAAAAAGGATTCACAAATAACTGTTCTATCATATAATTGTATAAAGGTTTAAGGATAATAATACACAAAGAAATAATTTTCATAAATACGTACATACTGTACTTGTATACATTGAGATATACTGGAAACAGTTAGCTATTTTTTATTTTGTACATCATATATAAGTGTAACTATGAAGCTCTGGATGTTGAATGTAGAGATTGGAAATGTATTTATCACATTCATTGTTAGTCTAGCGATTCTCATAACGTAGATGAATACGTTCAGTGTTGGCATTCAGTATCGTAACACATTCATAACCCAACGACACATAACAGTGGAGGTTCAGACACAAACAGCACTACAAAATTAAAATAAAAATTATAAATTGGACACAGATTTAAACGTAATACAATGACTATCTTTAATCCTAAATGTGTAATTTAAAGTCATGAATCTAATTTGTACAGTTTGTACTTTAGCCAGCAGGAGTATTTTTGATTAAAACAAACTTGTATTTTACGAACCGCTCTCTGTTCATATAAAATTAAACATTTGTAAAACTGCAATACGACCAATGTTGCTATATGTATCTAAAACAAGGGCTTTATACAAAGGTACCGAAAAACTAACCACATTTGAAAATTAAATATTAAGAAAAGTGTTTGGACCAACAAGATATAATAGAGTATGGAGGATTATACATAATAGATAAATAAGGGATATGTTTGAAGCACCAGACGAGGTAGCTGAAGCAAAACGTCGACGTTTCAGATGGGACATGTGATAAGGAGTGGAGATTTATCCTTGATTAATCTCTTATGGAAAGGAAATCCTGATGGGAGAAGACCCAAGAAAAGGTGGAGGGATGAAGTCGCCAAATCCCTGAATAAGATAAAAGCCATAGGTAAGAGTGTGGAGGATCAGAGGGAGTGGAGGCAGGTCATTGATGAGACCATACTAACTTGGGTATTAGAGGCCATGGGGGTGAGAGTAATTAAGTAAGTAAGTTTTATACAAGTAATATTAATTTTTTTTACTTAAAAAACACAGATTGAAAAAAATGTTGTTGATTGAAAATTAGTCCGTAACATGACCTTTCATGACCGTAACATGAGTAATCAAGAAGAAAAATAAATAAGTTAGAACATAAAATCACACAAATTACCATTTTTGTTTTGGAAAAAGAACGAAATTTACTGTGTTCAAAGCACGTAAGCAAGAATGTTCCTTACTTTGTTCATCCGAGTGGATGAAGCTGTGAAATCGCACTCAGGATTTTGTGTTTTCACGCTGTGTCTGTCGTATTTACATGCAAATGGATTTCCAATACTTTGCCAATCAACCTTTCACAAGATATTAAACCAGTACAAAAACCTTGCAAGAAAACCTTGCCATGGTATGTTTCCACAAATAATACATCATGGAATACCTGTTTTCCAATTTAACACACAAGTAGTATTTTTTTCTATTATATTTACAGTTTTTGGTTAGTATAATCTAGGTATTTGTGTTTCACTTTTCACCATTACATAGTATAATTTATCCTTAACTTATAGAAAACAATGCATAGATCAAACATTCTAATTATAAATTAAAATTGAAACAATAATTTAGCTAATATTTTCGTGCCAATGTTTTATATATAAAATGACATGTTCATTTTGTTATAAGGCAAGAATACCTTTATAAGTTGCAAAAACCATTCAGCAAAAAATAAAATATGGTTTTGAGTTATATAATACTTTTATATAAAATATCTATCATTTACAATATAAAGGAACCTAAATATGTGGTAACCACAGGCAAATACAAAACAAATATAGGATATTTAATGTAGAAGGTAACTTACTGTCATTATCTATTTATTTATTTTTAATTTCCAGAATAAATTATTTTATATAGATCTTATGAAATGTGTTGCTACTTATTATTCATGTCAGGTTACTACACATCACAATTCATTGTATAAAAAGTTAAAACGAAATACTCAATGTGAAACTTAATTTGTAACATATTGGTTTCGTTGTTTACGGCACACATTTTACTAAAACCAAATAAAACTACTGAATTTCACTAACAATTTAACTGATTGACATGTAAGTATATTGATATGGTTCATAATGCAGAAAGTAGAACAATATTATTAAAAAAAAACAAAAAAAAAAAACAACAGAATATTTAAACGTAACATTTTTTTAAACATTTTACACATACACACTTAAGAAATATTTAATAAAAAATATCTCATTGCAACGCTATAAACTGCAACATGTTTAAATAATAGTGTAATTAAATTTACCGTATTTGTTTTCCTTAATTAAAAATCCTTGAAGTACAGACTTAAAATATGTACATGATTTGTATGAACATTTACTGAAATCACGAACACTTTATTTAAAACAGCGTACAAATGATAATTGTATTAGTTAATACAATGTTATATATTGTATTAACCTTATACCACAATAAAACAACAAAATCATAAGTTAAATAGGGAACATATTTAAAAAAAAACATAAACAATAAAACATTTATATACACCATGGTCAAGCAAAAAGTTTACTTATTAAACAAATTTATTTATTTTGTAACAGTATATTTGGATAGCAGATGTGTTGTTGCCCTTTCAAACGTTGTCATGCAAGTTTCTCTCGTTAGAGTGTCCGGGAGCGAATTAACCATTTTTAAGCCACTGTAGACCAACTGCTTCTCAAAAAGTGGTTCTATGTGCTGGTAAAAGTACGTCATTACTGGTTCGTAAATTACACTCACGGTTTATATATTTATCAACAAAGAGAGATATATTACTTACGGATAAATACAACCGAACCTCAGAATGTAAATGGAAGGAAACGTTAGTAATTGTTCGTCTCTAAGCAATGGCTACATACTCTTTTTGACGGCCTTTATCGGAAGTTTAAATACTATAACAGTCCTGTACGATGCATTTCCCCATATCTAGAATAGAAATCAATCTTAAAATACATTCATTTGAAGCATATAATTTAAGCAAATGGCTGGAGTTGATGGTCTTGTCTTGACATTGCACATATTTATATGTGGTATAATCTAAATTTCTACTTGTAGGAGATCCTCCAAGCTAGATTGTTCTGTGGACGTAATATCATTAATATCTTCTCGTTGTATGATAACTTAGGAGTGTTTAAGTTTAAGATTTGTAATCTTGACGGCCTCTTTCGACCACTCACCAGACGTATGGATCTTACAAGCTATTCCATCCAACATACGTTTGACGAGAAAACGTACACTCCCCGTAATATGCAGGACAAATTATGTAGGAGAGGGTCATCGCGGAAGTTGACACTAGATTAATCTAAATGACCTTACTACATTTCTTGAGTCGATATTGTCGGCACTAGTGGCGCAGTGCTGTAGCCCAGCTACTTGGGGACAAAGTGTTGAGGGGATCTTAGGCGATAGGTTCTATGCTCAGTCCTCTTAATACCGACACGGCGTCCACTCAATGGTTTCCATCGATGTGGGCACTACTAAAGAAGCCTGGAGTGTTTATGTTGGATGGTAGTCAAGGCAGAGATATTGATTAAGATTGAGAATTGAGTGTGGGGCTTGTCAGTTAGCTGAAAAATCAGACCAACACTGCGTGGCTCGGATTTCACGTAGATGTAGGTTCCTTAGCTTCCTTGGCTATTGGGCTATCAATGGCTATTTCTGAGGAACAGTCGACCTTAGTTAGTAACTACTCGTTCATACACTAGTTTCATACACTCGTTCATCTACACTCATTACACTCATTCGCCCCTCATATCGGCCAATATCTTGACGATCGGCGTCTTACAAATTAATGAATATGTCTTACAAATGTACTAAATGGGAAAATAGTTATTAACAGAGTTAAATTAAGTTAAGTTAAAAATGAATGAAGGTCATTCACAGGCCACAAGCCTTGGAGTTGTTGAACATATTAGGCTTAGCTTCCTGAGTACCACGCTAAACATTGACAAATTTATAAATAATGCATCCTAATCATTTAAGGAAACTGACTTTCAATCTTAAACTATACTACTGCACTTTTTATACTTTGCAAATTATAAGGACACATATAAGTAAAGAATATCTCAACTCACAACATATTTTAACTATTTATTTAAATTGTGGAAATATAATTCTTAAAATGTATGATAGGCCTTATTGTAAGTTATATAATTGTCAATATGTACGTATATTAATTTCAAAACATCAATATTTGAAGCAGATTTTTTATAATATAATGTGTGAGTTCAAAACAGAACCCAGCCAAACACATTTTGTTTAAAGTAAATATATATATTACACGAATAATATAACGAATAGTTTTCTGCATATTTTTATTTTCACAAAATAATGGAAGCACAGATAGAACCTAATGTATAAATACACTTTGGTTTTAGCCAATATTTATTTGCCATGATGTCCATTTAAATGCGTAAAACGTTACAAAAGTTGTCTTTTAGAAAATAATTTATCAAACAGTTTAACATTCAATCTTTAGCTGTAAAGATTATCTAAAGGTCATTTACTGGTCCTTATTACAGACTAACAAATGGATGTTGTTGAGACCGTTTAGAGCTCAGTCCATTAGCAACGTTTGGGAAAAATAAATAACCCTAACGAGTTTCTCTATTTAAAGATTTCTTCATTGTTTAAACACAATGTGCAGCTATTGATTGTGCACTTTTAAAATAATTTGGTAATTGATTTTTATTACCACTGTAACACTATACGGTAGTTATATTGAAACAAAATAACTATTAAATGTTGTTGTTCTCCATATAATAATATCAATTTTAAATTTGGTAACTGCAATAATTTTTATAAATACCAGTGACCATCCATGGCCGAGGGGTTCCAACGTTACCGCAAGTAAATGGTGTTAAACACCATCGTGCGGGGCTGTCCCTTGGAAGATGACCGGTGCCCATTTTATAAGACAATTGGCATACGTGTATGTTTAAAAAATTATTCCATTCATACATTGGAAAAGGCATTTGTGATTGTATCCAAAGATTAAAAAAAATTATTTTGAGTTCCACCATACACTATAATGATATTGTAACAACCGCCCACCCAAACACGTACAGTGGTTTTGACCGACCCACTCGCCGATCCACACACTGTATTATTGACCCACACACATACCGAAGAAACGAAAGTGACATTGACCAAGACGCCCACCCATACACGTAGAGTGGTAATAACCCAACTGCCTACCCATACATGTAGTGTGGTATTGACCCACCTGCCACCCATATACGTACAGTGTATTGACCCACCCGTCACCCAATCACGTAAAGTGGTATTGACCCACCCGTCACACATACACGTGCAGTGGTATTGACCGACCCAGCAACTCATAAATGTACAGGAATATTGACCCACCCGTCATTCATTCATGTACAAGAATACTGACCCACCCGTCACTCATACACGTACAGTGGTATTGACCCACCCGTCACCCATACACGTACAGTGGTATTGACCCACCCGTCACACATACACGTCCAGTGGTATTGACTCACCTGTCACACATACACGTCCAGTGGTATTGACCCCCCTGTCACCCATACACGTGCAGTGGTATTGACCCACCCGTCACCCATACACGTACAGTGGTATTGACCCACCCGTCACACATACACGTCCAGTGGTATTGACCCACCTGTCACACATACACGTCCAGTGGTATTGACCCACCTGTCACCCATACACGTGCAGTGGTATTGACCCACCTGTCACCCATACACATACAGTGGTATTGACCCACCCGTCACCTATACACGTGCAGTAGAACTGACCCACCTGTCACCCATACACGTGCAGTGGTATTGACCCACCTGTCACCCATACACATACAGTGGTATTGACCCACCCGTCACCTATACACGTGCAGTAGAACTGACCCACCCGTCACCCATACACGTGCAGTGGTATTGACCTACCCGCCACCTATACACGTGCAGTGTATTGACCCACCCGTCACCCAATCACGTAAAGTGGTATTGACCGACCCAGCAACTCATACATGTACAGGAATATTGACCCACCCGTCACTCATACATGTACAGGAATATTGACCCACCCGTCACTCATACACGTACAGTGGTATTGACCCACCCGGCAACTAATAATTGTACAGGAATATTGACCAATGCGCCCACCCTACAGGTACAGTGGTATTGAGATAATTACAGTTTTATATGTTGGTTTATGGAAAATCATTAGATTTTTTGAAACAATAAAATTGTGTCTAATAACTTTATAGACATCTTTGCACTACATACTTAGATGAAGTTTTAAAATGTTTTTATCTATATGAAGAGATATATACGCTTAGTTTAAAACACTCAACTTATAAATATTTTTACTAATGAATTATGAACTAAACACATGACTGTTTACAGCAGTATGTGTCAACTCTTATTACATACTTTATAAGAAACACATGAACTTGTAGATCAGTGACGACGGATCTGGAGTTGTGACTGTCTTCAAGGAAATTGAGTGACGTCACACGAGACGTAGTAATATCCTGAGCCAGCTCCCCCCCCTGGAATATCCATTCTAGTTTCCCCCTTGTTCTCCTTTAAATATAAATGTTTGGAAGAGCATTACTAAAAACACAGACATAAAGGTAATACGGTATACGGAAAAAGGTTTTGGTATACGGAAATAGTTCCGTGAATATTTTTTCTCTTAAATCACCTACCTATTCTGGTAATTAAATCACTCTGTATAAATGAATCTGCAATATAATGCAAGTCTTAGTTAACTTAGTTAGATTAAAACAATAGAAATAATACTAAATATTTAATACTGTATAGTTTTATAATTTCTTTTGAATGAAAATAACATTAACAAAACGAATTGGAGTTGTACGTATTCTAGGTATAGTCGAAATAATTATGTTCATAATAATATGAATATCTGTGATGTTTATTTACAAAAGAAACTTCAACAATAGTTTTTCATGTGAATTATGGCAGTGTTAAAGTGAATCGCAGTGATAGCTAAATGGAAATGTAAAATACCTAACCATAGTTTTAAGATAACGCTTGTTTAAACAAAAATTATTATAGATGGGCTATTTAAATCTAAAAGAATGATACAAAATGAGATGTCTATTTACAGTAATTATCTAACAATGGAAGCAGGACAAAAAAAATCAAAGCTCAAATCGGAAACAACCATAAAGTATGTATCCACATGTTATTTAAAATACATGTATGTATATTAATTACATGGTTTAAATTTCTGCTAAATAAAAAAAATCGTTGACATTTTTAAGAATTGTGTCTTTAAAAATTAGAAACGGTGAATAGTGTAAAAACTAACATTGGCCATTGGAGTAACAAAAGCATTTAGAGGAGAAAAACACAAAATAATACGACAAAAACTCAAATACTATAACATATGAGGGAGACAAAGGTAGTTGGACATTTGCCATCATTACGTGAAAAATAACAATCACGACGTTTCGATTTGGTAAAACCCAAGCCTTTTTCAAGTGATAAAAACTAAATTACATCTACACAAATATGTTATAAAACTACGTTCTTAAACTAATAAACTTATCTACTTTAATGATTATCTACATTTTAACCTAGATCCTAGAATGGAGTACAACAAAATGAACTTCTACTAAATATAAAAAATATTAACAGGGTTAAATTAATATAGCCAAATAGGCGCTGTCAAGGTCACGATATCAACGAAAAATGTAAAACACAATAAAATTAATATTCAAATCAGACTGAAATAAGATTACATTAACTAATCATAAATATATGGTACCTGAAAAACACAATTAATTTAAAATAACATTCAACACGCACAAAATATAACATAGTATTCAAGAAGAAAATCAGATTCATTCGTACTGACTTTCAAATTTTTTATGGGGGGGGGGATAGGATTACACACATGAATTCTCAATTTAAAAAGCCAAGACTAAAATTCTATGGGCATATCGATAGAATCGAAACGGCCTTGTAAGTTAGCTTGACGTCCACTATATAAGGGGACCATTTCACTTCATAAAAACGCTATGAACATGTCTTTCTATATTGAAGGGTTCAGTCAGTAATAGTGGTCATTTCACAAGAAGTGAAGTGTCACTTGATAAGTGAAGATATTTATAATGGAACATAAGTAGATGTTTTGTAAAAGAATAGTTCTGGTATTTTATATTTGTTGTACAGTTAAATATACATAATTTTAAATGTCATTCATTACGATTAAAAAAACTAACCTTTAAAAGTTATACTATTTAGCGATGTTCAGTGAGCAGGCCATGGCTGTATTCAAATGAGTTTTAAAACTTAACTATTTAAATTAGTTTGTTCTTGTAGATAACCAAGTCTTACATTCTAGAACAATCTATTTTTAGACGACGCAACTATGCTCGAATCAGTTGTTTCTCGCGATGTATACACGTTTCTTCCTGGAGAAGTAGAAGATTGCTGTACTTCTAAGTATTTTTACTGCAGTATTATGTTTATTCTAATAGATGCAAGAGTTTTGTTTTCGAGAACACAATTTACGTCTACTTTCAGAGTGCGTATCACTCACACTGTATTGGTGAAGGAGGTGTCACAGAGCGAAAAATCATACAAAGTTGTAGATCGTCTCAAATATGGTGTGAATTTCTCGTAGAACAAATTATAGCCATTTTTCAATAAGACTATTCATTTAGCCGCTACAGACAAAATAGAAAAACACTGCTGTCTGTTGACATTTCAACATTTCCACACGTAAATGTGTACTATTTTTGAACCAGTTATAATTTGTTACAATCCCTTCTAATTACACACATGCAGCCTAGAAGGAATCATCCTACAACATTTCAGTCTCGGAGATTCAGTAGTTTTTGAAATACAATGATGAGTGATACAATAGTGTGTGGATTTTAATTGTATACAGGCTGATTCACGAAGATATGCAGACACTTTGGTATGTCATTTTTGTTTTTGTATATAAAACATAGATCCGTTAATGCTTCTATAATAATGTATAAAGAGTGAAATATTTTGTCCAGAATTTGGAATTTTGGATTAAATAAGGATTTTCTGTATTTATGGAAAGTGAATAGTGGAGGTTGAGGGGTGAATCCTAACATTGCAAACGTTTGAAAGAAACATGTCTCAGAGCATGTTTAAGTGTTCAAGTATTTAAGTAGTTTTTTGAGAAAACCAGTAATAATTATAAAAAACACTGGGAAGTAAAATGTTAGGTGTCAAGAACAATGCTATTTTTGAGATAAAATAAAACGTTATTCTGAACGAAATTTCGTAAATAAAGTATACAGAAAGTGAACTGATGTTAGAATCAATGAGTTTTTATTTAGAACAATGCAAAGTTAAATTAACTGAATAAATAATAAAATAAACCTATTTGATAAAATCACTGCACAGTAATGATGCATTTAAATAAAAATTACAAAATTAGACAAATCTAATTCATTCCCTTAATCAAAGTCACAGTTCACGCGTGATGGTATCAACAATTAAAAAAAAAAAAACTAATGTTTATGAGCAGAAGAGAATCCTCAAGCAACAATTAAACTTGTATCTTTTAACAGTGATTTAGGATCAACTCATGATGTGAGATTATTCATGGCCACCTGATGGGACGGTTTACCTTACAAGAGCACAGACATACTTATGGTTTCTTTAAGTAGAATGACTGATATTGCTTGATGATGTTCCTCATGCAACGTGACGGCAGGAGCACTGTAAAGACGATGGCGCACCACCACGTTAGTTGATGACGTTCCTCATGCAACGTGATGGTAGGAGCACTGTCAAGACGATGGCGCACCACCACGTTAGTTGATGACGTTCCTCATGCAACGTGATGGCAGGAGCACTGTCAAGACGATGGCACCCACCACGTTAGTTGATGATGTTCCTCATGCAACGTGACGGCAGGAGCACTGTCAAGACGGTGGCGCACCACCACGTTAGTTGATGATGTTCCTCATGCAACGTGACGGCAGGAGCACTGTCAAGACGGTGGCGCACCACCACGTTAGTTGATGATGTTCCTCATGCAACGTGACGGCAGGAGCACTGTCAAGACGATGGCGCACCACCACGTTAGTTGATGATGTTCCTCATGCAACGTGACGGCAGGAGCACTGTAAAGACGATGGCGCACCACCACGTTAGTTGATGATGTTCCTCATGCAACGTGATGGCAGGAACACTGTCAAGACGATGGCGCACCACCACGTTAGTTGATGATGTTCCTCATGCAACGTGACGGCAGGAGCACTGTCAAGACGATGGCGCACCACCACGTTAGTTGATGATGTTCCTCATGCAACGTGACGACAGGAGCACTGTCAAGACGGTGGCGCACCACCACGTTAGTTGATGATGTTCCTCATGCAACGTGACGGCAGGAGCATTGTTAAGACGTTGGCGCACCACCACGTTAGTTAAATATCATTTCCACCAATTTCTTGATGCGCAAAAATGAAAAAAGTGAATTTTTATGCTATTTTTGCAATCGTCACTGGTTTATTAAAAAAACTACTTAACTTATAATTCTGGGACATGTTTATGCAATTTTTCCAGATCATAAGAAACGGTTCATTTAGCAGTTTGATCTACCTTTTCTGAAATTCAAAAAGCCCTCATTAATCCAAGGTACCAAGTTATTAACCAAATCATTCGATAGTCGTAACTGATTTACAAAGCATTTCTGAACCAACTTTTGTATGATCTTTGTTTTTACATGAAGAATTAAGTATGACAGTTTCAACATATATTTGTGATTCACACGATATGTAGGTTTAATTATATACGCAAAAAATATACATACAATAACGAAATAAATAATGTTTGATTAAATATAAGCTGCAATAGAATGCAGGATATGTTGTTAATTTTATCTTAGATTATGTAAGAACTTTATTTTAAACCTGTTGCTCCCTAACACTTGATCCGCTGTAATAACCCATCAGTATGCTAATAGCTTAGTGTTTTCTAACGTATTTCCCGCGTCCCTAAAGAAGTGCTCTAATGGCCAAAATATACTGTGAGAGGGCTTTCTGAAAATAATTTTTTGTATTGTAGTTTTGAATTAAAGTAAGTTGTCTTTGCAATTCCAATAAATAAAAGTAAAGTTGATTAAGCCTTCCATTATTAACGAAATTCCTGTGAGAATAGTGACATTGTTTTGTTTATTCTTATATTCGGATTATTTCTATTACTAATTAAGAATCTAAATTAATACAATACAAATAAATATAATTATATGCAATTTAACTTAAAAAATAAACTTAACCCATTTGTGTAAATAAATACCTATGTCCGTACCTCTCTGATATGACCATTATCAGACATTTATTAAAAACCATCCTAAGGTTGACACAAATTATCCTTGAAAGACATAATTTATTTTTAGTAAACTCAATAGATTTAAAATGCAGTTAGTATGTGTTTGCTTACAGAAGGAATTGTCTTACCATTGTGATGTGTATTTAGAGGATTTAAATCATTATACTATAATTTCAACGTACTATATAAAAATACACATATTTTGAAATTTGAAGGCGTAATTATATTGGAACGTATTAATAACTTTTTTTTTACAGGGCTAAACAACCTAAGCCAAAAACAGTGTAGATTTCACCCATCAAGTGTCTAGGTATGTACTAAATTGAAACGACACGTTTCACCATAGCTATTTATAAAGAGTATGCCTATATATTTACTCCAAATAATGAATATGATGTTTTAGTATAATATTAAGTACAATTTTTTGACATCACGTATTTTTTCAGTTATTACGTTTATAATATATTATAATATATGGATAGGGACTAGCCTGATTATTATATAAAATGTCTTTAATTAATATATTTTGAAATTGTTTATACAGTAAAGATACTTTGAGCTTGCATTGTCATGGAAATGGTGATAAATCATTTGGCAGCTGGAAATATTCTTTAAGTATGAACGTATATATTTAATGTACAGTGCGGTGTACTAATTAATATGCTTGAAAGTAGTTTCTGCTTCAAATTATACCATGATCACAGCATTACTATGAAAATATTTAAAGATTTTCATTTGATTTAAATAATTAGATCATTTGCATTGCTTTGTTTACAATTAAAATATAAACAATAGTTTGATAACTGAATTCACACCTAAAGTTAACGTCTAAATTGACCAACGGAAAACTGATGTCAATAAAAACAAAGATAATTGACCCAACTAACAACTCCCTTGACGCAATGGACTTAAGTACAGGAAAATTTATTATTTTTTGTTATTATCTTCTTATATTCTTTACATGATGAATAGCAATGTAGACATTTTTATAATATTAATACTTTGTTTTGACAAAAGTCAGGAGATTAATGTATTCAAAGCATGAAAGTAGAAACACTCCTTACTTTCTTCATCCAAGTAAATAAAGTCATGACGTCACACTGAGAACTTTGTGTTTTCTCCCCAAGTTTGACGTATTTACATGCAAATGGATTTCCAATACTTCCATTTCAGAACTTTCACACAGCTACAAGATATCACACTTAGAGGTTGGGGACATAGACCAGTTAATCGAACTATTATATTTACATAAATAAATAGTTTATTTAAAACTGTAATGACAGGTTGCTTTTGAAGTATAGTAGTAATCGTTTAAGTAATAAAAATAAATTGTAAATTCGTTTAAGAAAAAAATGAAAATAAGAATTATTAGTCTAAATCATTAAAACTATATTGAATGTTATGTAGATAAAACTTAATAGCATTAGCTTCAAAGATACGTGTTTTTATACTTTTATAAAATTAACTTGCAATATTGTATTGCATATTATATCTTAATATATAAAAATGAGTATAGCTCAAATTCGTTGCTATTAAATTACTTGAGAACATATTTTTTTCCTTTATCTTTTTTTAAAGTTTCCTAATGTTTCGTGGGATGTTCTTGAAGAAAGAAAACACCAAAAGAATTACTAGAAAATTGGAAAATTTTTAAAAATTAGTCTAGGAGTCTAAAAAAAATTACTAAGAAAAGCTAAAGGAAAATTTGAAACATGTGAAGTAAATGTTTTTGCAACATATTTGTATTTGTTTATACAGAGTGACTGAAAAGTCTGGGTACGACTTAATATTTAATAAACCATAGCAGATAACATCTATAAACTTTGTTTAGTGTTATATGGCTATATAAACTTTTTCTTGCTATTACCATGACATGCCTACCATGAGGGCAGTCATACAAATCTTTAATGTGATCATACGTCAATATGCATACCATATTAAGGTCTTAATTAGTAGAACATCATGCCGCTAATTAGACCTCAAAAGGTTAATCCTAAAAAAATGGCGGTGCTTAAAAGTTTCAATACTGATCTTATGTCCAAGTTCAAGATTGGCTTAATTTTATTGTAACCATATCAGATGAAGCCTCAAAACTTCACACACTATTAATGTATTCAGTGTTCTGATATTACTCTATGGCAACGGTCAACGAGGTAGAAGCATTTTATTACCTATACGTACATTGAAGTTGAAAAATTTCAATGTAAGCATATGTTGACATGCACATAATTCTAAAGAGATGGCCAAGCAAAGAAATGTGCAGCAAACTGCATTTAAAAACCTTTATTCGTTACGAAATGGTTGGGTTTCGTCTAATTTGCGGCATGATGTTCTACTAATTAAGACCTTTAATATGGTATGCACATTGACGTATGATCACATTAAAGATTTGTATGACTCCCCTCATGGTAGGCATGTCATGGTAATAGCCAGACAAAATAGTTTATATAGCCATATAATACTAAACAAAGTTTATAGATGTTATCTGCTATGGTTTATTAAATATTAAGTCGTACCCAGACTTTTCAGACACCCTGTATAAACATATGTTGTATTTTTTTTCTTGGCTATAAATTGGTTACTGAACTATTCCAGTCTATACGTTTGCGTTCATTAAACAATTAATATGCTTTATAACATTTTTGGGTATACATTAACGATATATTTATGTATTTACAAACATTGCATACAGTATATTAATGGTTGAATTATAGTCAAAGCAAAAGACAAAAGTCAAAAGCCGACTGTATTCAGCTATATAGTATTAGTTAAAGGTATTTTCTTACCATCTCTATCCTGTCCTAGGGTAAGTGACTTGTAGCAAAAATCCGCTACTTCTACTCAAATTTCCTTAGCTGAAGAGCCGAATTGAAGGCGAAACAGGCACAAAACGCAAAATATGGTATGCGCAAAGGGCAACAGCCCAAAGCAATATGTTTGCATCGTTTATGCTCCACAATAGCAAAAACTGTCTTTGACAATGGATCCCTATTGGGTAACCGATCTCTGACGAAATTTATCTTTGGGTAACGGATCCCTTTTGGGTTACCGACTCCTACACAAAGCCAAAGCGTGTGGTATGCACTTCGAGCAAAAAGGGAAAAGTTATAGACCCAGTGTGCGTGTGTTTCTGTTTTCGTTCTTACGGAACTCATCAGCACTGCGAAGAAGCTATGGAACTTGAAAAAAGCCTTGAACAGCTGGTACTGTATAAAGGTTGAATTATAGTCAAAGCAAAAGACAAAAGTCAACAGCCGACTGTGTTCAGCTATGGAGTATTAGTAGAAGTTTGTGAAGTTTTAGTAGAAGTAGCGGATTTTTGCTACAACTCACTCACCCTAGGACAGGATAGAGATGGTAAGAAAATACTTTTAACTAATACTCTATAGCTAAACACAGTCGGCTTTTGACTGTTGTCTTTTGCTTTGACTATAATTCAACCTTTATACAGTACCAGCTGTTCAAGGCTTTTTCCAAGTGCTATGGCTTGTTCGCCATGCTGATGAGTTCCGTAAGAACGAAAACAGAAACACACGCAAACTGGGTCGATAACTTTTCCCATTTTGCTCGAAGTGTATACCACACGCTTTGGCTTTGTGAGGAGTCGGTAACCCAAAAGGGATCCGTTACCCAAAGATAAATTTCGTCAGAGATCGGTTACCCAATTGGGATCCATTGTCCAAGACAGCTTTTGCTATTGTGGAGCACAAACGATGCAAACATATTGCTTTGGGCTGTTGCCCTTTGCGCATACCGTCTTTTGCGTTTTGTGCCTGTTTCAACTTCAATTCGGCTCTTCAGCTAGGGAAGTTTTGAGGAGAAGTAGGGGATTTTCGCTAAAACTCCCTCACCCTAGGACAGGATAGAGATGGTAAGAAAATACCTTTAAGTATATTAATTTTTGACTGAATGCAATATAATTATGTCTACCCTATTAATATTAAAATCCCGTTCTCGTACGGGTTAAAAGTTATAGAGTTCACTCTCAGGAACGTTTCTAGTGTGTTTTTTTTGTGACTCTAGGGTTCCACCCAAGTGGCCTTTAAAGTTTCATAATTATTCTTATAGTGTTAATTAATTTATTTTATAAATCACCAGCTGTTAAAATAAAAAAATAATTGAAAACTTTTTTCAAACACGCAAGAGGGGTATAGGTTAAATATATTTTCTTTCAATTCCTAATATACCATCAGATTATAGAAAAGACGGTTTGTAGTTTTCACTTGCCCAAAACCAAAATTCATTGATACAGTCCAAAAGAAATGATGATTTATTACAGTACGTTATTAAATATAAACAAAACAATGGGACTTTTATGGACCTAGACCGGTCACATTTCACAAGTAGCGTGACCAGCAATAGAATAAGAAATAATTAATTTTAAGTAACTACAGAGTCCAAATCATTTAAAAATAAACTAAACTGCACTCTGTAGCATTTGTAATTATAAAAATTCAAATATTTATACAACTGAGAATAAAAAATAGAAAAAAATTTAAAAAAAATCAATACCAAGAACTAAAAACTATATAAACAAATAACTAATACAAATAAACTATAATATGAATAAGATAGCTAAAAAAAACTCTTTATAAATCTTACTATACAAGATATTAAAATTTTGCAAAGAAATAAAAACGATATCTTAAATACACAAATAAATCCAAAATAACAACAATAAAAAAAAATACTTTATTTGTAAGATGCTACGCTTTTAAAAATTCATCATCATCATAACCTAATAACCAAAACCTTATTTAAACAAAATATTCTAACGCTTCTTGAATTCTTAATTTATTGAGGCAGTTTATTAAAAAATGTTGGCCCTGAATACTGACATGAGTGCTTAAAAGTAGTTTTGTTTACCTTAGGTAATCTAAACATTCTGTTATATATACTGTACTTGTAGTAGCATATAGTAAACTTGCAGCTCCAGCGTTGCCGCTTCGCATATAAAATAGTCTCAACACTTTAGAAATGTAAAGATGTTGGAAAGGCAAAACCTTAAGTGCACAGAATAGAGGAAATGCACTATCTGTCCTCTTCTTGCTAGAAATTATCCTCACAAAGTGATTTTTGACTACTCTAATTTTCTTTATATGATACTTAAAAGTTCTACCCCAACATACTATACCATACTGTATTCTTGAATTGACTAATGATAAGTACAAGACTCTCAACAAATTTGCAGAACAAAACGTTTTTCTAAAATAAAAGGTTCGAATTGATACTTGAATCTTTTTTTGTAGTTCGGAAATGTGTATGTTCCAACTGAGTTTTGCATCTAACTCAAATGTTCTGCGAGGCCGTTGGCCGAGCTCCCTCATGAGGCCGCAAGCCGAGATCCACAAATAGGGCTGTACTGTGTCTTGGCGAGGCCAACTGCCGAGTTTCTCCACAAGGCCGCAGGCCGAGGCATTCAACTAATGCCCCACGAATAATAAGATAAATTTTAGTGCTCGGCCGTAAAGGGACGGTTATGGATTCACAGAATAAGAAGGCATTATTTTAGTATTTCTATTTTTATTAGGTTTTGAGGAATAATTATTTTTATTATTTGAATTTAACTTTCAAGAACACGGAAAAATGTAATGCAATATTATGATTTTTAAATTGTACCCTAATATTTTAAACTGCTTGCTTAGTAATCCTATTATCATTTTTTACTATCAGACTAAAATATTTTTCTTATTTTTCCTGTTCTTCTCAAGTTATGTGCTTATTAAGTTTTCAGCTTTTATAATATTCAAATCATCATACTCTATCGGTACCAATTTTGTTTTTTCTCAATGTTTGGATACTGCACTATAAATAAAAACTTCCAATCGGGACAGCAAATAATATATAAATATATATATATTTCCCCCTAAACTCCCTAAAAACCTTTCGAGAAAATTATCGCTATATTAATCGGTTGAAAGTAATCGTGAATATGTTTCATTAAGTCATTTGTGGCTTCATCAAAAATCACATGCTCTACCAACAATTGTCCCAGACTTGTAACACTCGTGTCATCTCATTCGTGAATATGTTTCATTAAGTCATTTGTGGCTTGATTAAAAATTACATGCTCTACCGACAATTGTCCCAGACTTGTAACACTCGTGTCATCTCATTCGTGAAATTTAGTAATTTTTCTTCAAATATTCAAATTAAAAAAAAATAACCTCTTAAGACAAGTTACACTGTACTCAGCTATCTAATTTATATAGTGGATAGTAACAAAGTAACCAATTTTCTGTCATAGGAATATTAACTATCTTCATTGTTTTATGTTTTTAAGATAAACTATTTAAATCCTTTTTTCATTTTTTATCTAGAGCCTATAAAGAATATATTTGAAAAGTTTCCTAGTCCAAAGCCTTACAGTTTTGGAAAACTGGGATCAGTTAGTCAATGATATTTAGGTTTAATAGATGAAGCATGGACTAATGCAGAATATCATTTGGAAAACAGAATATCAAAAAGCGTGTAGTGGGCAGGATAAAAACTAAAGATAAATGATATGCAGTTTTACATATTATTTATATAAAGCTCTTTAAACGAACACATTTAAGTAAAGAAGTAGACTTTATTTACCATTACGAATTCAAATAATATTTATTAAACGTATGTAATTATTTATCGTTGGTTGGTTTTGGTCCAATGAAGATGTAAATTGTTCATAACATATAAAGGTCAGGTAAATCATTATTTACAGTCAAAATTAACCCTGCTACGCTGTCAAGTAAAATACACGAACATTCGACACTCATTTGTATTCCAAGCAGTGACTCCATGTTCACAAATGGCCAAATTGGCTGCCATGCTCCACTCCCCCAACCCTTTACATACATAACAAGCATATGTCTTTATTACTTTCCGAAAGTCAATAGATTTGTAGGAATATTAAAAATATTAATACATTTTCAATTATTGACTATGTATCATGGCTTAGCAAATAATTTAGCTTAGTTAACTTGAAATTAAACTTTTTTGACTAACTGATTTTGTTGTGTGATAAATCAGTAAATAGAGTCGACAAATCAGCCATAGTGCATTTATTTATAATTACGTTGCTTGACGTCCATATATGAAGGGGAATAATATTCTATATGCTATTTACCTCTTCGAATTTAATTATAGGGACATTTCTGATTAGCAAAGGTGTAGTATGTCTGCTTACTTTGTTTGTTCTCAGAAATTAAATGGCCATTTATCAATAGCCAGGACAATTAAAAGACCACATATTTAACATGGAATCTGAACCACGTGGTGTTAGTCTGAATTTGTGGTATCTAATCTTCTACTGTAAAGATAAAAACTTATTATCCTTTAGAATTTTTAAACACATAATATCTCATTCGTATGTTCTACGAAAGAATCAAGGAAGTGTATAACTGTAAAAAAAGGATTCAGTGGACGTTTTGAAACAACGAGAAGTTCAAGTATCTGAGTACTCGATATCCATCTACATGTAAATACGTTACAGCTGGAACAAAATACGTAGGTTCTGTATACGGAAGTTGTGAAACGACGAGAAGTTCAAGTATCTGAGTACTCGATATCCATCTACTTGTAAATACGTCACAGCTGGAACAAAATACGTAGTTACTGTATATGGAAGTTGTGAAACGACAAGAAGTTACGGTATCTGAGTACTCGATATCCATCTACTTGTAAATACGTCACAGCTGGAACAAAATACGGAGGTTCTGTATACGGAAGTTGTGAAACGACGAGAAGTTCAAGTATCTGAGTACTCGATATCCATCTACCTGTAAATATGTCACAGCTGGAACAAAATACGTAGTTACTGTATATGGAAGTTGTGAAACGACGAGAAGTTCAATTATCTGATTACTCGATATCCATCTACATGTAAATACGTCACAGCTGGAACAAAATACGGAGGTTCTGTATACGGAAGCTGTGAAACGACGAGAAGTTCAAGTATCTGAGTACTCGATATCCATCTACATGTAAATATGTCACAGCTGGAACAAAATACGTAGTTACTGTATACGGAAGCTGTGAAACGACGAGAAGTTCAAGTATCTGAGTACTCGATATCCATCTACATGTAAATATGTCACAGCTGGAACAAAATACGTAGTTACTGTATACGGAAGCTGTGAAACGACGAGAAGTTCAAGTATCTGAGTACTCGATATCCATCTACATGTAAATATGTCACAGCTGGAACAAAATACGTAGTTACTGTATATGGAAGTTGTGAAACGACGAGAAGTTCAAGTATCTGATTACTCGATATCCATCTACCTGTAAATACGTCACAGCTGGAACAAAATACGGAGGTTCTGTATACGGAAGCTGTGAAACGACGAGAAGTTCAAGTATCTGAGTACTCGATATCCATCTACATGTAAATATGTCACAGCTGGAACAAAATACGGAGGTTCTGTATACGGAAGCTGTGAAACGACGAGAAGTTCAAGTATCTGAGTACTCGATATCCATCTACATGTAAATATGTCACAGCTGGAACAAAATACGGAGGTTCTGTATACGGAAGCTGTGAAACGACGAGAAGTTCAAGTATCTGAGTACTCGATATCCATCTACATGTAAATATGTCACAGCTGGAACAAAATACGGAGGTTCTGTATACGGAAGCTGTGAAACGACGAGAAGTTCAAGTATCTGAGTACTCGATATCCATCTACATGTAAATATGTCACAGCTGGAACAAAATACGTAGTTACTGTATATGGAAGTTGTGAAACGACGAGAAGTTCAAGTATCTGATTACTCGATATCCATCTACCTGTAAATACGTCACAGCTGGAACAAAATACGGAGGTTCTGTATACGGAAGCTGTGAAACGACGAGAAGTTCAAGTATCTGAGTACTCGATATCCATCTACATGTAAATATGTCACAGCTGGAACAAAATACGTAGTTACTGTATATGGAAGTTGTGAAACGACGAGAAGTTCAAGTATCTGATTACTCGATATCCATCTACTTGTAAATACATCACAGCTGGAACAAAATAGGTATGTTCTGTATTCGGAAGCTGTGAAACGACGAGAAGTTCAAGTATCTAAGTACTCGATATCCATCTACATGTAAATACGTCACAGCTGGAACAAAATACGTAGTTACTGTATATGGAAGTTGTGAAACGACGAGAAGTTCAAGTATCTGATTACTCGATATCCATCTACATGTAAATACGTCACAGCTGGAACAAAATACGTAGTTACTGTATATGGAAGTTGTGAAACGACGAGAAGTTCAAGTATCTGATTACTCGATATCCATCTACCTGTAAATACGTCACAGCTGGAACAAAATACGGAGGTTCTGTATACGGAAGCTGTGAAACGACGAGAAGTTCAAGTATCTGAGTACTCGATATCCATCTACATGTAAATATGTCACAGCTGGAACAAAATACGTAGTTACTGTATATGGAAGTTGTGAAACGACGAGAAGTTCAAGTATCTGATTACTCGATATCCATCTACTTGTAAATACATCACAGCTGGAACAAAATAGGTATGTTCTGTATTCGGAAGCTGTGAAACGACGAGAAGTTCAAGTATCTGAGTACTCGATATCCATCTACATGTAAATATGTCACAGCTGGAACAAAATACGTAGTTACTGTATACGGAAGCTGTGAAACGACGAGAAGTTCAAGTATCTGAGTACTCGATATCCATCTACATGTAAATACGTCACAGCTGGAACAAAATACGTAGTTACTGTATATGGAAGTTGTGAAACGACGAGAAGTTCAAGTATCTGAGTACTCGATATCCATCTACATGTAAATACGTCACAGCTGGAACAAAATACGTAGTTACTGTATATGGAAGTTGTGAAACGACGAGAAGTTCAAGTATCTGATTACTCGATATCCATCTACTTGTAAATACATCACAGCTGGAACAAAATAGGTATGTTCTGTATTCGGAAGCTGTGAAACGACGAGAAGTTCAAGTATCTGATTACTCGATATCCATCTACTTGTAAATACATCACAGCTGGAACAAAATAGGTATGTTCTGTATTCGGAAGCTGTGAAACGACGAGAAGTTCAAGTATCTAAGTACTCGATATCCATCTACATGTAAATACGTCACAGCTGGAACAAAATACGTAGTTACTGTATATGGAAGTTGTGAAACGACGAGAAGTTCAAGTATCTGAGTACCCGATATCCATCTACATGTAAATACGTCACAGTTGGAACAAAATAGGTATGTTCTGTATTCGGAAGCTGTGAAACGACGAGAAGTTCAAGTATCTGAGTACCCGATATCCATCTACATGTAAATACGTTACAGCTGGAACAAAATACGTAGATTCTGTATACGGAAGTTGTGAAACGACGAGAAGTTCAAGTATCTGAGTACTCGATATCCATCTACATGTAAATACGTTACAGCTGGAACAAAATACGTAGATTCTGTATACGGAAGTTGTGAAACGACGAGAAGTTCAAGTATCTGAGTACTCGATATCCATCTACCTGTAAATACGTCACAGCTGGAACAAAATACGTAGTTACTGTATACGGAAGTTGTGAAACGACGAAAAGTTCAAGTATCTGAGTACTCGATATCCATCTACTTGTAAATACGTCACAGCTGGAACAAAATAGGTAGGTTCTGTATACGGAAGTTGTGAAACGACGAGAAGTTCAATTATCTGAGTACTCGATATCCATCTACATGTAAATACGTCACAGCTGGAACAAAATACGTAGGTTCTGTATTCGGAAGTTGTAAAACGACGAAAATTTCAAGTATCAAGTCCACAGGTTTAGTCTAGCTGATTGTGTATCAGTTTACCGTCATATCAGAATTGTATCTTAACAGATTAGTAAACATACTTCACTTTTATACATAGAGGTTAATATAATGAGTAGAATGAACTCTGTGTTGTTGTTATTAATTTATATTCCTATAAAAAAATCCTATAAAAAGACACTGATTGACAGGTTTATTAAGGGGGCTGTTGATAGGAGGAAGGTTTACTTTCAACTAGTCAATCTGTCGGAAGCAATTTTCCTCCTGAATATTTTATAAGGAAATGCCGTTGGAAGGTCCTTCATTAAAATTAATTAAGGAAAGTATTGCCTATGTGGTGGTACCTTAAGACTTCTTTAATCCATACAAATAATCTAATATTAAATTATTTAATATATAGATCTTGTTAATCTTTATATAATCCAGTAAAATATATACAGTAGCCATAATATGTATTTTAAATGTTGCATGGACTTCGATCTAGGTGTGCTAGTCATGTTTCTAAACTAAATCTAACATTATGTTTTTTATCAATTAATGGACACCTAAATACATTTTTGAATAAATATGTAATATTTTTTGTTTTTATCTTATATAAACACAGTATTTAAAAAATAGTAAGGCCTATAAAAGGCATCAGTTATATTGTTGTTCACAATTACAGTTACAGTATGATGAACAAACAACAAATACTTTTACATCCTACTTCTTTATATATCTCATGAGCTAAGTACTGCCACAGTGACCAAATACGAATGAAAGCCACCTCTGTTCTTCAAACCCTTAACCTTGGATATCTTTCTCTAAATCAATCAAACAAGGATATTAAGGAATAAGTGCATAGTTAAAATTTCAGTCATTTGTCTTTATGAGCCTAAAGGACTGTCGTGAGTACATAAAATTAAAATAAAACCCTAATATATTTTTTTTAAATTGGGTTAAGAAGGTTATATTATTTTGTATGAAAGTTATGCTTATGAATATGAGCCTAATAGACGTAGTTAATTTGTTAACTATCCTGTTTTAATAAATACTTCCAAACAAGTATACAGGATGATATGTTCTTCCTTTTTACAAAAAGCAATTTCAATTAAAATACTTGTACTTTAGTTGGCATTTAAAGGTTAAAATCCAACCACAGGCACCTAAAAGTGAGTGGTAACTGATGTGGAATTTTAAAGGACAGCTGAATGTTACTGTTTCTTAAGGGAAATCGAATGACGCCACCCCTTCTTCGAGAGCCGTGCTTATATCCGGGTACAGCTCCTCCCAAGACAATAAACACTGTCTTGCTAACGTGCCACTGAAGTAGAGTACACTGATGATTTAGTTAGTCATTTGAAATCTAAAACAATTGCAATGTTTTGAAGAGATACCTTGGTAGGGAAATGTTTGCAATTTGTTTTATTTTTCTTCCTGGGAAGAAAAAGAAATGCACTTTATGCACGATGCATGGATCGCCCATACAGACCTCAGTGCAGCAGTGTTAGACTCATACTGATCTTTATTTCTGGCAGACTACTGGCTTTGATACCCCCCTCTTCCACTGATAAAATGATAGTATGCAAAGAGAAATTGCAATGTCAGAGGTTATACCATACCTATACCAAGCTATTACCCGACGACTTTAATGGATTCAAACGTTCCTACATTTAACTCGATGTATCTCTTCTTTCACTATTGTCTGTTTTAATGATAGAGGGAATTAAATAAATAAATAAATAAATATATATATATATATATATTTACAGTTTTCAATACAACGAATTTACGAGTATAATTTATAATTTTCTTATGTTATGGGATGAGAAAGTTCAGTTTTCAGTCACCAAGTATCCAATGTACGCACAACTTTTTTTTATAATATCAAATAAATTCTCAAAATAAAAAAACAAACAAACTAAAAATACTATTAATACTACCGTATAGTTGCAGATGTTCAGATGACACCTCAGTCTATAGTCTTGTGTTACCTTAGCAAACAAAATATGATATACTTTATCTATTGGTGACGAAGCTAACCATACGAAGCCCAGTTATGCGTTTTGTAATGAGCTAGAGAAATATGCGACAATATACATAAAATCCTACATCATTTTCCATTTATTAAAAGCGTTAAGAGTGTTCCAGTGAAAGTGAGGCGTCATTATTAGCGAGAAAGACTCCTCAAAACCTTTAACTTACTGAATCAAGTAGTACATTTTAAGTGTGCTGTGTAAATAATGTAAATATAAGAAATTATAAAAATCCTACCTCCAACAGTCATCATATTACTTTATATTCTCTTTGTAGGGTCCCTTCTTTCAGTTTTCCAAAATTTTATTACAAGGATCAGGCAAACACTTATTGTACTGTAAACGTAAAATACGATAGTGCTGTACATATACACTATAATTAGAACGCATACACGCACAAACCCACAACACTACAACAGAGATAGATACTCTCCTTTTCAACTTATCTGATCACTCCAATGGTGCTGTACGCCAACAATGAAACACCTAACCTCACTTTACAGACCTGCTTCACTTATTGCTTACTCTACAGCGCATGCGCAATCAACCAACATTCTATCCTACATGTGACTGACAGTCATTTGCTCATGGCAGCTGATTACAATAAACTATACAACAATACTTTGTGTTTCAACTATGCAATGAAAACCAATGTTGGCTAATATTACACCTAACTCTACTTTTATGTTTAATGACATATTCACACAGTTTTCTTAAATATTCACAGTGATCAAATTATACTGAATAAAATATTTTTTCGCCTTAAAGTATTATTCAGATCAATTAATGAATTAAAATACTAAAATGACAAGACGAATTGCTGTAACTTTTTTAGAACATTGAACAAAATTATCTACAAAATAAGTTTTATTAGTCCAAATACCAAGCTGATAATAAAATATGACTTTTTTTGTTCATTAAAGAAGGGAGAAGTAAATGAGCTTTACTAATCATAATATCCTAATATTTTAAATTATTAAACGATGCGACCCAAAGACTACTTATAAGTGGGTACGTTTCAAATATCGTGTCATAGTAGGAATATTTCAACTGAGTGATATATATATGAGTGTTAGCTATATAATTAAGTATAAAACATTATTTGTTAATATTATACTTTTAAATTTATATCACTAATTAAAATAAGCATCTCACAAATACAGGTTTACTTTACATAAAGTAAACGCAAGACCTGCCAAAACCAATTTCCATATAAATATGCCGTGGGCCGTGGTTGGGGGAAAACTGCTTCCGATGGATTGACAAGTTGACAGTACCCTCCTAAAAAACAAACCTCCTATTTCCCTCATTATTTGTTATCGATACTATTGTAAAGCAAAAGCACTTAATCATATCCATGTTACACGTAAATAATTGTTTCGACAGAATAAGCTTCAAGATATAGTAAGACAATCTGTCAATATAAATAATGTTTTCACTTTGAAACATTTGTGAATGGGTTTTTGTTTACAGCAATATTACTTAATGTAACAGAAAACATTTCCACTAATAATAACAATAATAATACAGGTTTGTAAGCATATAGAAACACCATCTACATGTTTAAGTTAAATTAGGGTTCTGAAGTTGAAGAAAAATCACAATCAAGTCTAAACAACTAGTAACTCAGCAACTTTTATATGTTTTGCCTAATTTTCTGTTTTTAGATGTAATTAACTTTATAACAACACCCTTATTACAAAACAATACATTATTAGTGATGTAAAATTGTTAAATAATGAACAATTCTTTGTTTAATGTATATCTTTGTTAGTTGCAAGTGATATAATTATCCCAAATGTTACATGTTTTAGGCCAAGGAAGGTTTTTCGTAATAGCGATAACTATTTTAATTGTAAATTTGTACAAGCTATATACACAAATTGTAAGTCAGTGTCATAAATTTTCTGGAGGAAAAACTTGTGAAAAACTTTTTAAAATATCTTATTTATGTTTTTAATACTCCAAGCTCAATTACAATAATTACAGTGGTGATGGTTTAGGTAAGAGATTCTGATGCACGTTGTTCCTAACCCACATGTTGCCATTTAAGTATAGTATAACCTCACAAATGTTTCACATTCGAAATTCCATATTGCTTTGTAATTATTTTAAATTATCATGACAAACATTGCGCAAGGCTTGGCGAGGGGAGATGACACATACACAACATTCTGTTTAGTCGACGACCCAAGGAGAGTGCGATTGTTTTGACACATACACAACATGCTGTTTAGTCGACGACCCAAGGAGAGTGCGATAGTTTTGACACATACACAACATGCTGTTTAGTCGACGACCCAAGGAGAGTGCGATAGTTTTGACACATACACAACATGCTGTTTAGTCGACGACCCAAGGAGAGTGCGATAGTTTTGACACATACACAACATGCTGTTTAGTCGACGACCCGAGGAGAGTGCGATAGTTTTGACACATACACAACATGCTGTTTAGTCGATGACCCGAGGAGAGTGCGATAGTTATAACAAATACACAACATGCTGTTTAGTCGACGACCCAAGGAAAGTGCGATAGTTTCAACACGTACACAACATTCTGTTTATTTGACGACCCGGGGAGAGTGCGATAGTTTTGACAAATACACAACATGCTGTTTAGTCGACGACCCGAGGAGAGTGCGATAGTTATGACACATATACAACATGCTGTTTAGTCGACGACCCGAGGAGAGTGCGATAGTTATGACACATATACAACATGCTGTTTAGTCGACGACCCAAGGAGAGTGCTATAGTTTTGACAAATATACAACATGCTGTTTAGTCGATGACCCGAGGAGAGTGCGATAGTTATAACAAATACACAACATGCTATTTAGTCGACGACCCAAGGAGAGTGCCATAGTTATAACAAATACACAACATGCTGTTTAGTCGACGACCCAAGGAGAGTGCCATAGTTATAACAAATACACAACATGTTGTTTAGTCGACGACCCAAGGAGAGTGCCATAGTTATAACAAATACACAACATGCTGTTTGGTCGACGACCCAAGGAGAGTGCCATAGTAATAACAAATACACAACATGCTGTTTAGTCGACGACCCAAGGAGAGTGCCATAGTTATAACAAATACACAACATGCTGTTTAGTTGACGACCCAAGGAGAGTGCGATAGTTATAACAAATACACAACATGCTGTGTAGTCGACGACCCAAGGAGAGTGCCATAGTTATAACAAATACACAACATGCTGTGTAGTCGACGACCCGAGGAGAGTGCCATAGTTATAACAAATACACAACATGCTGTTTAGTCGACAACCCAAGGAGAGTGCAATAGTTATGACACATATACAACATGCTGTTTAGTCGACGACCCGAGGAGAGTGCGATAGTTATGACACATATAACAACATGCTGTTTAGTCGACGACCAGAGGAGAGTGCCATAGTTATGACACATATACAACATGCTGTTTAGTCGACGACCTGAGGAGAGTGCGATAGTTATAACAAATACACGACATGCTGTTTAGTCGACGACCCAAGGAGAGTGCTATAGTTTTGACAAATATACAATATGCTGTTTAGTCGACAACCCGAGGAGAGTGCCATAGTTATGACACATATACAACATGCTGTTTAGTCGACGACCAGAGGAGAGTGCCATAGTTATGACACATATACAACATGCTGTTTAGTCGACGACCCGAGGAGAGTGCCATAGTTATGACACATATAAACAACATGCTGTTTAGTCGACGACCCATGGAGAGTGCTATAGTTTTGACAAATATACAACATGCTGTTAGTCGATGACCCGAGGAGATTGCGATAGTTATAACAAATACACAACATGCTGTTTAGTCGACGACCCAAGGAGAGTGCTATAGTTTTGACAAATATACAACATACTGTTTAGTCGATGACCCGAGGAGAGTGCGATAGTTATAACAAATACACAACATGCTGTTTATTTGACGACCCGGGGAGAGTGCGATAGTTTTGACACATACACAACGAGCTGTTTAGTCGACGACCCAAGGAGAGAGCGATAGTTTCGACACGTACACAACATTCTGTTTAGTTGACGACCCAAGGAGAGTGCGATAGTTTTGACACATACACAACATGCTGTTTAGTCGACGACCCAAGGAGAGAGTGATAGTTTCGACACGTACACAACATTCTGTTTAGTTGACGACCCAAGGAGAGTGCGATAGTTTTGACACATACACAACATGCTGTTTAGTCGACGACCCAAGGAGAGAGCGATAGTTTCGACACGTACACAACATTCTGTTTAGTTGACGACCCATGGAGAGTGCGATAGTTTTGACACATACACAACGAGCTGTTTAGTCGACGACCCGGGGATAGTGCGATAGTTTTGACACATACACAACGAGCTGTTTAGTCGACGACCCGGGGATAGTGCGATAGTTTTGATACATACACAACGAGCTGTTTAGTCGACGACCCGGGGATAGTACGATAGTTTTGACACATACACAACGAGCTGTTTAGTCGACGACCCGGGGATAGTGCCATATTTTTGACAAATACACAACATGCTTTTTAGTTGACGACTCGAGGAGAGTGCGATAGTTTTGACACATACACAACATGCTGTTTAGGCGACGATCCAAGGAGAGTGCGATAGTTTAGTAAATGGTGGTTGCTATCGGCGTGGACACTACGAGAGAAGTCTGGGGTGTCCATGTTGGGTGGTAATCATTGTGCAGATGTTGTGTGGGGGAGATAACTGAGCATCAGGCTTGTCAGTTAGCTGAAAATCAGACCAGCACTACGTGGTTCGGATTCCACGTAAAGCAGTAGGTCCCTTAGTTGCCCTGGCTGTTGGGCTATTAATAAATTGCCCTTTCTGAGGAACAGTTGAACTCAGTTAGTAACCAGACTACACTCATCTACACTCATCCTACACTCATAAAACCATTCATATTCGCCTTAAAATACGCACAACGTTGTGTCGGCGTCTCATATGTAAGAATGTGAGAATGTAAGAATACGAAATTGATTAAAAATTATACATTAAAAGGGGTCCACATGACTTATGCAACTTAAATGTTCAAGTCCATAAAGACTTATCAAAAAAATTAGTACACAGTCTTTATTTTTTACGAGATTTCAGACTTACACTAATTCCTTTTTTAATACAAGTGGCTCATTATGTTAAAAATAATTTTAAATTCATTCTTAAATATTTGTTGGTTCAAAAATACCAAAACCTATCAAACGCAAATGATGTTCAACAATAATCTGATAGATTAATTGTATAAATAGACAATATTAAAATATTTAAGTTAATTAACATACATATGTAAAATGTTATGGTCCACTCAAATAAAATATTTTTCACAACTCCCACTCTTTCCCCCTTCTTAATATTTGTAGGATTACACGAATCCTCAATCAAGTTAACTTTTAGTATATACTTTTTAAGGTTATATTTTATATCAATTACAAACAAATAATAATAAAACTAAATAACATAGTTCAAATAGTAAACACAACGTAGGACTGAGCAAAGTTGACGGACGTATCATGTCATTGTATCTTCTTTTCATAGTATTTCAATAAACTGCATTCCATACCAAGTATACAATGTGGTTTTCGTTTTGTAAAATGAAAAAAACTATATGAACTTGAGTAAGATGTCAACCTTTTTATATTCGTTAACATTTTGAAATTATTTAGAACACAGTAGATAAACTATATTATTCAATGATTTATTTTATTTGCCCTAAATGAGTGGAATATAAAATAAATAAATTAGTTTGTTTAATCATTTTAATTTTTATTGTGTTTGCGTGATTATATCCTTATAAAGAATAATAATCTTACATTTATTGAATACAGTAAAGAAAGAATGAGATACATCTAGATCAGAGCAGAATGTGGTGAAAGTATTCCTGATTGACACATCAGAAGGTTGATATCACGTTTCTACTGACCTGTGCATAAGAGATAACGCCAGCTATTCTGTTATTCAACAGATAGCGCTGCCGTGCCTGGAATACTCCTGAGATTATCTCGTCTTATTTACTATCAACCTGAAGGCTGTAATCTGTACGTTACATTTCTTTTACATGAATCAATAAATAAACGTTCTACAGTTACACTATTACAGTTTAAGATTATTTGCAATGCTTGTTATTAAATTTAATTAGAGATTATCTTAATAATACGAGCAGTTATTAATGAGCATTACAAATATTTTTCAGCAAAAATAATGTGAAATGTACATAGTAAAATTATTTAAATCATTTAATGTACATAGTAATCAATATCTTAAGTATTTAAGACATTTGCATAACCAAAACTTAAGTTTTATATTATTTTATACGTTTCTTTTGTCGCCTAATTTAGTATCACAGGGGTTAATAACATTTAAAACAAAATGGAGAAAATCAGCTGTTTTACAGTTCGTTTATTTATTGTTTGCGAGCGGCGTGATCGAGTTACCATCAACGAAATGACTAAAGTTTCCAATGTTCTAATAATAAATATTCGTACTGAAACTAACTTTCTAATCCTGAATTCTATACAAATGTCAAATACTAGATATTCTATACCACCAATTAACTATAAATACTAAATATAAAACAATTCACACTACTGTATTTGAATTTTGCAATTAATACTAACAATTAATATTGCAATAGAGACATTAGTTGTTGTTCTTACGTTTATTTTATGACGGATTATAATATTTGTTTTGTTTTTATAATGCTGTATAAATGATGTATCTAGTTATACTTGGAAAAATGCACAGTCATTTTTAATTACCTTCAAAGTATCCTTGAACCTCTCTATAACTCAATAAGTGAAACATTTTCACCTTCTGCGAATACCATCAGATGTCAGTGTCCTTACTTCCTGTTTTGCGGATACCACAATCTCACTCTTTTTGGGATGTCATCTAAGTCCAGTATACTTTTGGATTCCGTGACATCATCCCTTCCACATCCTGAAAGGATTGTAAATTTAATTTAATCCGTTGGTGATAGGTTATTTTAAATTGTTCTGTTTACTGTTTTGCTTATGTGAAGTATTTATATTTAAGTATTGGAGTTGATATTTCATTTTTAAATTTTTTGTTACTTAATTTTTATTAAACGTAATTATTTTTTAATTTTCTGTGAAAAAACTTATTAGGAAAAAGGGGAAACGTCTAGAAGATTTTAATGGTTAAAAATACAGATTTAGTAAGAAAATTATGTCAACAGACGAAGAATACTGAAGGTATAGGAAGTACAGTTAAAGGTTATGTAGCAAAAATGTATACGTTTTCCGGAAGAAGTATATTTTCCAAACTAGTTGATTTATATAATCATGAACCAGTACAAAATAATATTTATATAAATAAATGTATTACGTAATGATGATTTTTACTTACTCTTGATTCATTTAGTGATGTTCGGAATCATACCAATGACAATTCAGAGTATTTGTGGTGGGCTGTGATATTTACGGAAATATTTATTTTACACAGCATGAGCGGCCAAAACTGGATGGCCTACTTGAGATCGGTTTTGCGCGCAACTCGAGCACTGGTTGTGGTCCCCCCTGGGACACCCCAATTAACGCAGGTAGGATTGCATGAAACTCGTTAATGGCTGATTGCGGTTGATCTGACTTTCAATTTATTTAACTTTTCTTATGGCAGTTTGAACACCGTTATTAAATATTTTTAATTGCGTGTAAAAACGTGTGCTATGCTATACGATTTATATCATACCTCTTGTGACAGTAAGAAGAGCCTATAAATCAATGTAAAATAATGCTCAAATATTAGGGTATAATTTAAGTAAGACGATAGATAAATATTGTTATTTTATTAAATATTTTGCCTCTGGAATTGGAAGTTAATACACGTCACAATTCCTTATTTGGTAATGGATGACTGTAGTTTCAGCTTTCATGAAGCCATCATCAGATCAATTGAACGTTTGTTTATTCCATGACATGGACTATATTCTTCTCAACATTTAAACTCATATACTTTTTAATAACATATAAAACATTTGAAATAAAATCAAGGTTAAAACTGTAAAAACATATTGTTAGTGTATACGACAAATATTGTAAAACATTTTAACCATTTATTTAGCATATAATTTGACTACTATTACAGAAATAATATTCTTATAACGACTATTCTTCACTATAAATGATAAGAGTGTTGTGAGCTCAAAACTACATAAAATATCCTAGTTTATTTTAACAACTATCATTATAGATTTATATGCAAACGAATTTGGTTCCAGTATAGAAAGGAAACTATTTAAGTAATAATGAGAAAAGTGACAATAATAAACCTTTCCAGAATATGTGATTAATTGTATGCTATAGATAACAGCAAATTAATTTTCATCCATCGAGACGCCACAAAGATGGGTATAAGATACTATAATGTACAAAATAAAACAATAAGACAACTGATTTTTATAGTAACCTATACGAAGATGTTTTTATGATAATTAAATTCAAACAACATTATAACTTCATAAATATTTTACGATATATTAATGTAGGGAATTAGGGATCAATATAAGATAAAGTTACAACTCAAAATAAATAATACATTTCTTTTTAAGATAACATAAGCCTTCCATTATCATAGTTAACAATATGTTCACTTTTAAAGCTCTTCTAATTGGAAATCATATAATTTGATGAAATGAACATCAATATTCCAATAATTTAAATGTTATTTAATGAGGCCTTTGGTTGTCAAAGACAACATCATCAGACTAACCTTAGTTAGTTAGTTATGATGATGTTGTCTTTGACAACGAAAGGCGTCATTTAATAACATCTATATTATTGGAATATTGAAGTTCATTTCTGCAAACTATAACAATATGTTACCTGACAAAAAATAAACAAATATTTCAGAAGTATGTTTGCTTCATTAGCGGATACTTTTTTTTTTAAAGTTTTATGTGATTACAGTATATGCATATACTGTTTCCAATTATTAACAGTACAATATAAATAACCTGTGACTTTGATCTCACACATAAAATGATTTTTGCTCTTTAATATTTTTAGAATTTTATTTTAGAAACATGTACAGGAACATTCACTGCAGATTACTTTAAAATTAATCTGTCACGGTTAATTATTTATTTAACAATTTATATATTTGTGTCACAAATTACAAATATATCAAGTACAATCAATTACGACCTCTGAATCCTTTTTTGTTACAGTTATACACTTCCTTGATTCATTCGTTGAACATACCAATGAGATATTATTTGTTTAAAATTACTAAAGGAAAATAAGTGTTTACCTTTACAGTAGAAGATTAGATACCACAAATTCAGACTAACACCACGTGGTTTAGATTCCATATATAAATTATATATTTGTCATAAATTATATATTTGTGGTTTTTAGCATAGAGGTAACAAACAAGAGGTTATTTTCTAAAAAAGCTATTTTTATAAGAGAACTTGTATATAGTTTTGAACTTGTAAGTAGACTATTAAATGTTATTTATCTATCGTTATAAATAGACCACAAACATTACTTGTGGAGACAATAAAAAAGGGATAAATATAACATTAACCTCAGAATGTTATTCAGGTACACAAGAAATGAATGTACAGCTGCCATTAGAAACGCAAAACGTACCTATTATTTTAATAAATTGTTTGAAAACATAAAAAATCTTAAGAAATATTGGCATTTAATCAATCAATTCAGAAATAAAAAGAGAAAGCCAACAATATTAGAAACAAACAAAAGTAATTTCCAACTTGATAGTGAGAATGATATTATTAATTGGCTGACAGATTTAAAGCCCATTACAAAAATGCATTTGACCCACCCTTCCACCCATACACGTACAGTGGTTTTGACCCACCCTCCCGCCCATACATTTACAGTAGTATTGTGGTCTATTTATATGATATAACGAAGTTATTTATCGTATAGAAAGGAATAAATATAATATTTATTCTTTTAATTTATTTGCTATAGACTCAATATATTTTGTCAGGTATAAAGGGTGTATGAATAATATACAGATTAGAAAATAGTTAATTCAATATGACGAAATAATTGTCATTTATTTTCATCATAAATAATAACTCTATGTAAAGGGAAGCTCCGGTGAGTTTTAAGTAATAAATTAAACTAAAGGCATCGGTCAAATTCAAAATAAAATGAAATTTAAATAGAATATGTTAGTGCACAAGGAGATATGCCCTTTCAGCCTCCTTGATCTGCAAATTAATTATCTGTAAAATTAACTTTTTGTTTTATTAATTGATTGTTATTAGATTATTTTCTATTATTTGTGTTCTCAAATATGTTCCATTTATTTAATGTTATGTATACATTATACATGCATGTAACAACATACTCAGATAATTTATCTTGGCATTCTGGACGTCTGCCCATGAGGGGGTATTAGCGAGTTGTGATGAACAACAGTTCCATAACTTCATGGAATGTACATGTTTAGTCACGTTATATGATTAATTCATTAAATTAATCATACAATTTAAATTAAAATCTATAGTTGGAATTCAATTTAGAAAAACGATTTAGAAGGATACACAAAGAAGTGATTAACTCAAACTAATTTAACGTTCTTTGCAACTTCACGGGTGGGATCTAAAAAATGTCGCTGATGTATATTATACCCCAAAATATTTCGCTGATAAAAAAATATATAGACTAAATATGTGTTAATTAGATTATGCACACTTGGGTTGGCAAGGTACATTTGGCTGAGGGCATGCTTGAGCAATACTGTCCCGACCGACTCTCCTAAATGTTGTGTTGTGTAGTATGTTTTTATTTTGGAAAATGTATTTCTGTTTTTTGTGTCTTTTTTATACAGATTTTGTTATAGGATTAACGACCCCTTTCTTACCCAGAAGACCTGTACTAGATACATTCCTCGAACATCAAAAGAACCTGTACCTTCCATCCCTGAGTAACGGATGTTACCTCTCCCATGTCAAAGTTTCATGTTAGTGTCAATGCATCGATCTACATAAACCTCAACAGTCGGCATTGTATTGTTAATGGCACCTGAGGTAATGTTTATGTAAATTACGCAAATCATGTAATATACTTTGAATGCTTAATGCACGTAAAATACACTCACACTATGCAATTCTCATATTAATATGTTATTAACAAAGTTACTTCAACTTTGGATAAATAGTATAACTTGAAGCACAAGTGTTTTCATCGACTGAAGAAACGTCAAAGAATTTATTATTACCAATCTAGTTTCATTAGCAATACATTTTGTAAAGGATTTGTAAAGAAAATATCGATATTATTAAATTATAAATTTACTATATTAATTACATTATAGTAGTGTGATTTACTCATATCTTAAAAGCAAACGTTACAGAAGTCTAAAGACTTTTAAAATGGTGATGAACTCTAAGAGGAAGGAAAACTTTAAAAAACTCAATACGATCTTATACTTTATACCCTAATTTTCAAAGTTTAGCTCAAAATCGGACTCCCTCTGATATTTCGATTATCTTGTACCTTAGATACATCTTTTATTGAATTAAGAAAACTAGTATTGAGTTAAATGGAAGATTAGATTTAATAAATAGTTAATAAAATATTATAAACATTATGTAAGTTTTTTTTCTACTTCACTCGCTAGTTCACATGGGCTTGCAAGCATGTGCGTGAATTTTATTCTACGAGTGAAGTACCGACCGTTGGCTCAGTGGGGATTCGAATCTTGGACATGGCCCACCGCAGTCCGAAGCCTTAACCACTGAAACACCACGCCGGCAATTCCCATAACTGTATGACAATATAACCGAATAGCTGACACACATATCATTATGAACTAGTTATATGGAAAACATAATATATATTTTATAATACATTATATTTAGGTACAACAAGTGAGATAAGCAATAATTTTGTTTAAAGAAATAACAAAAAGTGATATGAATCATACGTTGCAAATATACTAGCAATGATTTGTTTTATAAACATATATTAGACTTATAACACTGTTTTTACTTATAATTGTACATGACATATATAAAATATTTCCAATAAAATAGTAGGGATATGGTATTTTACAACTGAGTAACAGTCAATTATGTTAGATAATAATTTTTTTTCCATCGTGTAGAGGTGTTTACATATTTAAACTTTGTAAGGGACCTGTTGTAAATTTTAGGGTAAGTGAATCAAGCATTTTTTAAATAACGGAACCGATGGTGATTGAGTATTGAATTATAAATTTCGTTATTGTGGAAACATTTACTGTTAAAGTCATTATAAAGGTTAAAAGCCACTTAAAAACTTAGCAGTTACTTTAATGTGATTATTATTTTATATCCAAACATATATTTTAAAACATTACACCAACAAAACAAATTATATGATTATTAATGTTTGTATCTCTAACTTACACGCTATCTAAAATAATGTTGACGGATAATAGTATACGGCTTGAAGGATGGTAATACTCCTCATATTATTATATAAAGTAGAACATTTTAATATAATGTACTTATACTCATATTTTAGGTGAAAAAAGTCACATAGTCACGTGGAAAAATTATAGGTTATCTTTGTCAAGGAAGTCTTCTCGTAACATCGCTCATTTCCATATTCTATCTTATTCCCTCAAACTACAAATATAAGTCTGTTATTTTCGTAAATGTTAACAATTCCTTGAGACATGATGAATCGCTCCAACAAACAAATCCTATTCTTCTAAATATGTGTTTAGAAATGTATAGGTTGATATATGGAAATTGTTGTTTTAAAGTTTATTCTGTAGTACAACAGAAAATGTAATGAGGTTTATCTTTATTCAATAATAATGGCCGTATAAATAGCGGTCATAAGGATCAGATTATCCAAAGTAATTGTTGACGAGAACACAACTGTCATGTGATTTTCAGTATCACTGTTTTAGCCAATCATATGGGGTAATCATATGATTATAGAAGATACATGTGTAACAAAAACAGTTAATTAATCATCCAGCTTATCAGTACACTTCAACAACGTATCTATTAATTATTTGTAACCAATCGGCAGGCTTGTTCAAATACTTTGTTCAACGTATTTCTTCTTCACATACTAAATATATGAAAAATGTATATTTGTAAATATGGTTTGAAGGGTCCTATTCTTAACATATCCAGAATGATTCTACACCAAAGTATACGGAAAGGAAATTTATTTGAAAAAAATACTTAATGGTTTTCCAGACTAACCTGACGTAATAAACATTTACAACTGAGGTCCCAGGAGTGTCATTCCAGTTACTCTCTACGTGACTGGAATAGCGAGTTATGGCATCTTGGGTTTTGTATTTTTCAAGTTGTAATAGCATAATTATTGTCCATACCCAATCTCCAAAATATATTTTACGTTACTGACATCAAATTCAGAACGATGATGCATAAAACCATAAAAAATAATATATACAAAATTTATATACTGGCTCAGGGATTATCGAATCATCTTTCGGGTCAGAATAACATTATTTAGTGTTTAGATCTGATTGAATGTTTACAACATTATTTGGTGTTTAGATTGTTTAAATTCACTTTGTATTCAAACTAATATTAAAGTAAAGATGTACACACATATACAATTTTACGATGTACATGAACATAATTTGAGCGTATATTCAACTAACCGAACATCAGTCGCAGAAAAGTTTGACAAGTGGAAATTATCGGAACAATCAGTCAGGACCTTGTCAACGCAGTCTCCCAAGCACTCAGCTGTCTTTCAGAGCAGATCGACAAAGGGGTGACCGATACTGGTGATCTGAAAGAGTATTCGCTTGTCATCAGTACATTATGAGTTAAGAGAATTAAACCAAAATCTTAATTTTTTACTCTTTTTGTTTGATACTCTAAAAATGACTAATTTAATGTGAATCCCATCTGCAACGTAGGCGGATAGTTAATTATGACTGAACGTGTTTTTAGATTATGAGTTAATAATATAGAAAACATACTTTTTAGATACAAAGTTATTTCTTGGAAACTTATTACTGTTATACCCCTTTATTTTTAGTTACTTTTTATTCAAAGTAATTATTACAAAAAACACCTCTAATGCTTTTTAATATTCACGATACATCTTATCTACTTGGCCTCAAGCCAAAAACATGATTTTACCATTTGAAAATGAGTCAAATTTACTCATGTGTTGTATCATAAAAAGCCTTATGTATTACCTGAAATCCTGTGGTTAACAATTAGTGGATGTTCGTTACCTGCAACCACTACTTTATCATAACTAGAACAATTATTGTGTATTTTTTCTTTTTAAATTCCTCCATTAATATATTTAACATCAGTGGAATTCAACCTCGCCTAATGGTGGTGTATGTAATTTATAAGAGGCTACCCTGGAAAATTACCGATAGTAAATTTATTTCTAATTTGCGGGTAGTAAACGTTTTAAGAACATATAATTAACACGTATAAATATTTCCTTAGTATAGAAATATTTATACGTGGAGTTAGAAGTGGAGATAGCTAATACGTGGAGAAAGAGTTATAGTTTTAGTATGACAATTAATACTAATTACTCCATCGTACTTTTTTTTAGATATTATTGTCATGTGTAACAACACTGATCAAGATTAAGATAAGGAAAAAATGCATTAAAATGGTATATTTGTTTCTCAGAACCTAACATGATTCTCAGAACTGATTTTTTAAAAGTTTTATTAAATTTACTCTATAGTTTAATTGAAATTTTACTCATTTACATAATTTTATGTTGTATTAATACATTAGCGAAAAATAACATGCCACAAAAAAAAAAAAAAAAAAAAAATCCACAGCCAGTATCTCTGCAAGATATTTTAATAGGCAGTATATATTAATAGAACTAGTATAAAATACACATTTTAATTGTTATGATAAATTAAGTACTTATATAAAATCTTTGTCTTGAAGAACACCAAAGTCGATAGAAACTACTTGTTCAGCTCATTCCAAGATTTATCGCCTTTATAAATGATCTTCATCTATGATAATCTCACTCCAAAACACACCAAAGTGGATTAATAATAACTTTGGATTTTACTGATCCAAAGTTATTATTACCACTTGAGTCAATAAAATAATATTAACACGATTTATTTACCGTTTGTATCTCTTTTTAATTATATCTCCGGTGAGGTGGCTCAGTGGCAAAGCCTTCGGACTGCGGAAGGTTGTTTCAAGGTTCGAATCCCCACTGAGCCAACGGTCGGTACTTCACTCGTTAAATAATGTTTGCGCACAGGCCTGTAGGCCCATGTGAACTGGCGAATGAAGTTAATATATATATATATATATAGTTTAGGTTTTAAATTAACATAATTTCTTAATATTTTACGGAATAAAACTATCAAATGAAACTGTATTTTAAGTATAAAGTAACATTATGAAAATAAGATTTAAAACCTCGAAAAACTATATAATTAACTCTTTAGAGGCATATTGCCCCTTTTTACAAAACTATTTGGTTATATGTTTATTGAATAATTTTCAGAATAGGACTAGATCATTATTTTGGTATAAAGTAGATCAAAGGCTACTGGGATAAATTGAGCAATGATACATTAAAACAAATAGGTTCCTATTACAATATAGTTACCTCTGATTAAATTTGCTGTTAATGCTTGTAAATTAGTAAACTGGAATGTGAATAGAAAAGGTTCAGTTTTTAATGATTGATCACAACCAACTATCTCACAACTACGAAGGTGGAACCCTTTATCTGTGGGGTTAAATCTATGTTTGTCTTAAGATGAAATTTATGAAAATGTATAATACATTCAAGTACAAACATACAGGATAGGTACTCGCGTCATGCTGCAGATCTATTTTAAAGCTACGACTAAATATAGAAGGCTATTGAAAAGTAAGTTGCAACCCCCCACCTTAACTTTTATAAATTTTATATCCATGGTATCTGTTTGCGGTAATCTTACAAATTACAAAGGGCTAATAATGATATTTAAAAAAATTTTAGCTCTCAGTGGAAAGAGGGTGGGGGTAATTAAACATCTACAAGAAATGGCAGCACCTGAGGGTCAGAACCCTCAGGGGCAAGGGAGTAACATTTTTTTATTTTTCTTGAATTCTTGGAGCATATCATGTAAATATCTTGGTTAGCTAATGAAAAAAAAAAAAAAAAAATACACTTCATGCTTAAAATCAGACCACTCTACAAGAAATAACAGCCTAAACGTAACTGAGATTCATTGTGATGCATACGTTAAGAGAAATGCTTATGTAACAAATATTTTAAAATACGTATTTAAATACTATTAAAGGTTTCAAATATTTTCTTTGATTGTATTTTTACTATCCACCAAGACCTTTACATGATTTATTATAAGACTTCAAGTGGTAATTTAAACTTATGAGTCACTTACCCCATTTCCCCCAAAGGTAAAAACTTTGAAAGGTTGCTATATCTTGTAAAGTGGTGTGATTTCACGTAATTGGATATATTTTTATTGATTAACCAAGACCTTTAATAACTGATCAGGACCTTTAAAACCTATTCCATTTCCCCCGAGTGTATGTCTTTGAGAGGCTACTATATCTTGTAAAGTTGTCTGATTCCACGTATTTGAGAGTATACTTTTCATGACTGACCAGGACCTTTAAAACCTATCCCATTTCCTCCGAGTGTATGTCTTTGAGAGGCTACTATATCTTGTAAAGTGGTCTGATTTCACGTAATTGGATGTAATTTTTCATTGATTGACCAAGACCTTTAAAACGTACCCCATTTCCCCTGTGTAAAAACTTTGAGAGGTTGCTATATCTTGTAAAGTGGTCTGATTTCACGTAATTGGATGTATTTTTTCATTGATTGACCAAGACCTTTAAAAAGTACCCCATTTCCCCCATGTAAAAACTTTGAGAGGTTACTATATCTTGTAAAGGGATTGATTTCACGTAATTGAGAGTATTTTTTTATTGATTATCTAAGACCTTTAAGTTTGTATGTTACAAGAATGTAAGTGTTTTTTGTACATTTCGAGTAACCCCACTTTCCACTGAGCATCAAACATTAAAAAACTATCACTTTTAGTGTAGCTCTTTGCATATGGTAACATTCTGCAAATTTCACATATCTAAAATAACAACAACAAAAATAATAGTAAGGGGGAAGTGCACTTTAATTTTCAATGAACCTGTACTTGCAGATATATTAAAAAATTTACAGCATGGAATGTTAATGGACAGCAATATACAGTACATTAAGATTCACATAAATAGAATTTGACCGCATATTCAACTAACCGAACATTAGTCGCAGACAAGTTTGACAAGTGGAAATTGTCGGAACGATCAGTTAGGACCTTGTCAACGTCAGCCCCCAATCTCTAAGTTGTCTATCAGAGCAGATCGACAAAGGGGTTTAGTACTTCAAAGGTTTACTACACAATATCAGGAGATTTTTATTCTAATTGTATTTTTGAAATTATTGTGATGACATGAAATGTGTCTAATGTTGACACTTATTTTTTTTATGTGTCTAATGTTGTTTTGATCAGTTGTTATTAGGAATAAGTGCTCATGCGCTGTATAGCAAGTAACGAGTGGAGCCAATACTTTCTTAAAAACGATGTCTGAAAGATGAGACGTGAAAAACGTGTTACAAGGAAATGAAAGCTTAATGTTTTCCCACGTGAAGGCGCAATACAGTAAAGATTAATATCTTTTATGCCTATTAATTTATACAAATTTTAACTCCTTATTAAATTAGTTATCAGAGTAAACTTAAACTCCTAAGTTCTTAAACTCAAAATAAAACTTGATACCATAAATACATTTTCTTCTACTTATTCACCATTGAATAAATAGAACATGGTGCTATATTAAAAAATGTGAAGTGGTTTTGAATGTACTATGTTTGTATCAAGTCAAAAGTACATTTTGATACAAAAAGGAAATTAACTTGAAAAGGTATAACAAGGCACTATTCCAAATGCTATTTTAATGCTTTGTTCAAAACAAAGCTGAACATTAATATAAATTGACCTATTTTTGATTGTTCTGTAATTTTGATGACTAACATGGTTAACAAACACTATTTTAGCATTAAAAAAATTGTTCATTTTATAATGTATAGGTATTATATTATATAATTATAGAAGCATACAATAATATTAACTTAAATACGCACGTTAAGCCTGTTTTATTTGGGTTAAACCCTTGAACGTCTTTGGCGTTGATACCAACAATAACAAAGACATAATGAGTATTATATTAAAATTTTTATTTCATTATTTCGTTATCAAGAGGTCAGTTCAAAATGTCCTGTATAAATCTGATAGACTCTGACACTGTAATTGGTAGGGAATTTTATCTATTAATTTTTTTCAATATTACTTCAATGTGCCTTTTCACCATTCCGGCACTTAACACATTTGTGCTCATATATTTCACAATCCTCATACTTAAATTACAACAATTCATTATATTTCTATTGTCAGAGCAATTTACAACTTAATACACGAATGGCCCTGGATAAGATATATTGTCAGACTGCTACTGGTTGCTACATCATCGACACTGTGTCCCACGTACCAATGTAGAAATCACTTCACCCATAGAAACTGTGTCACACAACGTGTACTGTAATATTAGGATTTGTGAGTTTAAAAGGTGAAATGTAATTAAATGTTATATTAGGGGATGATGCATTAAAGCAACTACACTCATGTGTTATGTGCATTTTTATCGAACACTGTTCATTGAGTTATGCATCTAAATTATGATTCACGTTAAATTGTTCCAAATAATAAAGTTATTTGTTGGTAATAAAGTGAGGACTAATATTAGTGTTTTGTAAACTTGAAATACATTTATTTAAAATTCAGTCAATTTCCGAAGTGTTATGTGCAATTACATACATTTTAGTAGTTATTGCAGTTTCCTCCAAATTTAAATTGAATTACTATACAAGTTTCCTTCACAATAAACTCATTTTTTTCACTATTAGTACTAAAAAAAACGTGAATAATTTAGATGCATAAATCAATGAACAGTGTTTAATAAAAATGCACATAACACATGAGTGTAGTTGCTTTAACACATCAAGTGTAATAACTCCAATTACGGGAGCCAGGGAAATTTAATAACAATCTGTAATGAATATATCACGACTTTTTATCCTAAACTCACAAGAAATGACGAATAACTAAAGAATAATGATGACAGCATCTAAGAATGTTGAATCTTTATTTTATCTGTACTCAAACCCTAGATAGTGAGTACTGCTAAACTCCCAAAAACCAGTACCATTTTTGGTGCTTTGCAAGCCTTTTTTATAAATATTATAAAAAACATTAAATATGCTTCAAATGAACATTTTAGCATATTGCTTTTCTTATCGAAAAACTCTCATATACATACTACTATCAAAACTCACATGCAATTTTAGTAAATAGTTATTTTCAAGAAATAAATGAAAAAAATGAAGGAAAATTATAACTTTGAATCCTAATTCAAGATACTACAAAATGTTTGTAAACAATTCCAAGATAGCCAAATTGTTTGAAAGTTAGTGGACTACAATAATATGTTGTTATATTTTAGATAAATTACTAGGTTTTTTATTTTTTGTTTTCATAAAGCACAAAAAATGCAAAAATGTGCAAGTTACATTATGATCATTGTAGGTAATCAAATACAAGAACAAACAATTAAAAAACATCTGTATTGAATAGACAAGTAAAAGTTGTTCAGGAAAAATATTCATATTGTACCCTAAAACATATTTTTATAATTTTTCTTTATGGAAACAAATAAAAATGTTGCCACGGAAACAAAAAGATTATGTAAAAAATTACATAAAAATAAAAAAATAAGAGTTATGATAACTTTTAATAATGTTTTACTACATTAACTCCATTAGTAAAATTTGTTAGCTACAAGAAAATGAAAATTACATGAAAATATTCCAAAAAGTATAACACTTATAACACCATAGGTATTGCATAGCAAAATTATGACGAATCTGAAATGTATAGAACAGAACAGTCTACGTCGAGTGGTACCAAGTTTGTCGTGCTTGCTTAATTATAAATACGGTATATGGTATATTGAGTTTAACACAGAAGTATATGAAATGCTCTACCTCCCTGTCTAGGGAAGTCAAAACGATGCAAATGTCTCTTGTTATTTATTGTTTAATATCCCGATATATTATTATTTATTTTGAACTAAGTTCATGAAAAATTGTCAATATAACCAATTTTATTGACAGACTTCCGAAAAAATGTGCTTAAGTTTTAAAAACACCCTAGTTTTTATATTAGGATTTTGTATACAGGGTGTTTGGAAGGTCTTTAGCCAAACTTTGCGATTTAGTTCTGGACATGAAAACAAACAACAAATATTATATTATGCTTCATTAACCATCTATCTGTGATTTTTATGAAAAAAAGAAACTCAGCAACCATAAACGCCACAGATTTCAAATTTTGCATAGTTAGTACAATTAATTTTGATATTTTTTGATCAACCATTAGGAAATAGTTTGGATAAAGAAATTAATGGATTTTATGTCAATATTTAATTTAATAATTTAATGCTGTCAGCCTTACAAAATATGAAGATTTTTTAATATATGGCATTTATAGATCCTGAGTCACTATTTTGTAATCGTATTATGTTATATGATATTTTTTGTTTGTTTTCATGTCTAGAACCAAGTCTGGACTAAGTGTAAGCTTGGCTAAGGAGCTTCCAAACACTCTGCCTTATCTTTTTAATATACAAAAGATTATATCGTCAAATTATGCTTAATGCACTTAAATAAAACATTAACTTAAAACTTTCTGTTATATTCTATAACATATAACTATGCTTTTACCATGAACCATTAGATATACGTAACTAAGATGTTTATCTTCATGAATTCATCGTCAAGTTCATTTAAACTTATGTTAGTAAGGCCCAAACTAGTAGCTTCACCGTAAATAGTTCACATTTCGTTTAAAAAATCGAATACATTAAAGAAACAAACGTTCTTAAAAGTAACACTGTGTCACCACAAATAAAAATATGATTAGGTAACTATGGTACAGATACACATTTCAGTCGCTGTTTAGTCATAATATTATGTTATGTTTGTTGATAAAGAATTAATTCATTCTTAACCCTTTTAATAACCTAACACTTATTTTTACTTTTATTATTACTTATCTTACAAACAAAAACAATGTATTCTAATTAAAACATTTGTTTACATGAATAATAAAAACTTAAGCTTGCACCTAAAACTTATCTAACTGTACGGTTAAGACGAATTGTTATTTTTGTAAGAACATTTTCCTAAGTGTCATATATGTTCATATATGTTGTATATGTTCATATATGTTTTATATGTTAATATATGTTGTACATGTTTATATATGTTCTATATGTTCATATATGTTGTAAATGTTTATATATGTTCTATATGTTCATATATGTTGTACATGCTTATATATGTTGTATATGTTAATGTATGTATATATTTGTTGTATATGTTTATATATGGTCTATTTTTTATATATATGCTTTATATGTTCATATATGCTTAAATATGTTGTATATGTTTATATATGTTCTATATGTTCGTATATGTTTTATATGTTCATATGTGTTCTATATGTTTATATATATTCATATATGTTCTATATGTTTGTATATGTTGTAGGTGTTCATAAAATGATTATATATGTTGTATATGTTTATATATGTGCTATATGTTTATAATATAAACATATATTATATGTTGTATATGTTCATATATGTTATAAGAACATTTCATCTGCATTTAATTGTCATATATGTTCATTGTCATTCAAAGTGGCTGTATCACTTCATAAAGTAAATAGAAGGGTACTAAAAGATAGTTAAACCAAAATTAGAAAAGATAATTAACCTTTACTTTAGAACTTATAAATAAGGTTAGATTAGCAAATAATTCTGGCTTCCATTTACATAATTATTTTCCCTGTTTATTTTAGTTTGAAAGCATTAATAATCTGAAATGAAAGACGATGTAGAAAATGCAGTCATTCATTTGATTGGACCGTTATAGTTTTAATAAAGTGGTTCCCTTAATGCTATGAGAGGTTGTGCAATTATAAAGAAAATTTTTTATATAATATCATTTTTGTTCGTCTCTATGAGTAAGCACTATTAGTTTCTTCCATTTTTTAATATATTGGTGAATTTGATAGTACTTCAAGGAAGCAAATTCATAAATTTGGGAAATGAACATTCGTTTTCACTCTCTTTTATTGTTTTTTGTACGCCCCATTTTTTCTCTATGATTTATCTGATCTTTCAGTAAACTTTGGAAGTGGTCATGTGGTGTGAGTCTAAAACGTCTTCTTTATTATTATTTTTGAATTCCCCTACTCATACTACATTTATTGAACTTTTTTATTTTCTTCCGATATATTCTTATCCTTTGAAAAAGACTTATTTAAATACGTAGGTCTAATTGGTCGGATCCATATTCTTCATGTCATCTAAATCGTACATTTGTTATGTTTCTGACGCACCCTTTCCGTGGAAAATGAGACCTTGTCAATATCTCATTGATTATAGTTGATACTGTACTGTTAAACATAATTGTCTTTGTCACAATACTGATGCTGTACAATCATTCTACGCTTTTCTATACGATTTCTCCTCCTTTGTTTGTCTTTTAATACCATATTACAATCTTTGTATCTTGAATATGTAGTTTAGATATCTCATTTTGTGCTATTCGAAAAATAAAATGTGTTCCCATGGGTGCATACACAATTATTGCAAAAATATTTAAAAATTATAATCATAATGTTGCACATTATGATTATAATTGCAATATATTATAATATCCTGATTCAAATATTATAATATCCTGTGTTATCCATCTACTATGAGTAAACCCTTTTCTTAAATGGTACTTTCCTTCATAATATCCATTTATTGTATTAATGATCTTTTTGTGTTTAGTTTTCCTGTTAAGGGCCATGTATTCGCTAGCAGTGGTACCAAATCCATTCTGTAGTAGACTATAATTGGTAGTTATCAGATATTAGTATAGTACCCTATAATTTCATAGAATTCCATATGCTAAATATTTGTGTACTTATTGAAAGCCAGCATCTGTCCTTGTAAAGATTGTGCTAGCAAAATTTATTTTTAAAATGTATATATTTGCCCATATTTGTTTAAACCTCTAATAGCAATTTTCTATACATTCTATTGATTACATAAAGTATACTATTTAATCCTAATTAACTTATATAAATTATAAGTACTACTCTATAAATATATATAAATAGTTATTAACAGATACGACAACATTAAATAGACCAAAAGTGTTATATATAAATGCTGCAGAAAGATTATAACAGGAGGAAAATAAGAACAATAAATCCTGGACGATCCCAGCGTGATGGCCATATATCACATTCTACCGTAAAATGGGTGGGGATTACTGGAATGGAGAACTAACATCGTCATCATGTGTATTTTACTCTTTTTGACTTTGCAGAATTTACAAACAAATTTTCTGGGTCTAATGTAACTAACAATGTAACTAACAGCATGTGACTAACATTTCTTTATTTATCCTTGGTTTCAATGTTATTTTTTATTTTACAAATTATAGATAAGTGTTTATTGCAGGTGTAATTTCCAAGTTTTAGTCTATCCTTTACTAATTCATTATATCTTCATATAAAAAATGCTCCTTTTGAATAAGGCAATTATATCAAAAAGTTATATTAGATTAATATTTGAAGTGTCAATATTTAAGTTCATTGAAATAGTTTTTATTTAGAATAAAAGAAGATGTGTATGGAGGCCATTATATTGTTTGATCTTGGGAGATGAATGTAATGGGCTATCACTGTGGTGTAGTACATCACCCCGGATGCTCGGGAATCAATGGTATGGAGATTGTAGGTGATATGTTCTCTCGCCAGTCTTCTTACCACCATCGTGGCCTTATTATATTTATTCATTATTACGATTTCAATCACCAATATAAAACAATCATTAATGGCTAATGAGCGCAATAAGGTTAGATGAATGAATTTAGTCATTGTCACTAATTAGATCAGCTGTTACTTAGAAAGTGTAAATTATTGATGGCCTAAAAGCCAGGGTAACTAAGGGGCTTACATGTCAGATTATGTATCAGACCACGTCTGATGTTTGGCTGACTGACGAACTATCATAACTAGGCAACGCCCAAATCCTGTTCTCTACCCAACAAAACCACACCAGAGTTTTTTAGTAGGTCCACGTCCTTGGTAACCATTTAGTTGTCGCCATGTTGTTGTTGAGAAGCCTTAGAGCAGAGCGTATCACCTTAATTACCTTAACACATCTTCTCAAGCAGCTGGGTTACAGCGCTATGCCTCAGTGTTGGTTGACCATAAAAAGCTATAGGTACATTTAATGCCATATTGGGATATTAAATAAAGGCCTTTTCAATGGGTCTGTGAATTTTAGTTGGTATACATACTAAAGTCATTCACGTACACTCATAACAGTTATTCCGAATCTATTTCTAAATCGACCAGTGACATCTTAATAACAGTTATTTTGCATTCATCGTAGGTTCGTTTACAAACAATTATTTTAGAAAGTAATTTGCCTAGTTTGTGTGTTGAATATTACGTATATTACTTGTAAGATAAATTTACTAAACATATAAAGTCATAAATAATTACAATATTGAGTATCGGTATATAATAACTGAAATAAAATAACTTTATTAAATTTCTGCAAAATAATGTATAGTACATATATATGTCGAAGGTCAATCCGAATGTTCTTATAACGTTTTTATCAATATTATAATTTTGGAAGTATATGAGCTTCGGTACGATTATTATAAGCTGCAATTCATGTTTGTCACAAGCATGGAGCCTTGCGGTTCTCTAGTCACTTCCTCCCACCCTTGTACAAGCCTTTCTGTTCTCTGGTCACTTCCTCCCACCCTTGTACAAGCCTTGCGGTTCTCTGGTCACCTCCCCCCACCCTTTTACAAGCCTTTCGGTTCTCTGGTCACTTCCTCCCACCCTTGTACAAGCCTTGTGGTTCTCTGGTCACTTCCTACCACCCTTGTACAAGCCTTGTGGTTCTCTGGTCACTTCCTCCCACCCTTGTACAAGCCTTGCGGTTCTCTGGTCACTTCCCCCCACCCTTTTACAAGCCTTGCGGTTCTCTGGTCACTTCCTCCAACCCTTGTACAAGCCTTGTGGTTCTTTGATCACTTCCTCCCACCCTTGTACAAGCCTTGCGGTTCTTTGATCACTTCCTCCCACCCTTGTACAAGCCTTGCGGTTCTCTGGTCACTTCTTCTCACCCTTGTACAAGCCTTGCGGTTCTCTGATCACTTCCTCCCACCCTTGTACAAGCCCTGCAAAACACAAAGTATGTCCGTCTCCTCATATGTCACAAGTCCATCTTACTGTATCTAAAATTCTCAGGAAGAGGACATTCCCATTTCGTCCTGATGAATAGTAATACCGATTACAGCATTACTACTAATTACTCCAAAAACATTAAAAAGTCAACAGGTGCTGTACCATATGTTGTACCAACTATGATTTCTACCACAATACCTTTGTTTCAGCCAAGAAGGTATAATGCGGCCAAATCTCAGTCAAGGCGCTAACATCATGGGCTTTACTCATTTTAAATATATTCCCACCTAACAAATACAAGTTGGAGCTCGATATAAAAATGAGCCAGGACTTCGCCAGCAGCAATGTCTGTAGGGATGATAATTATTTTTGATAATTTTTAACAAGGCCATTAGTTCGACACCTAACAAAACCCATTTCACTTAAGCAACATAGCAAAACAATATCAGATATACATTAGAAAATAAAGTGTTATTTGTGAAATGTGGGAAAGTAAAATAACATGGTAATATTTATGTAAAAACAGGGCATTATGAAACAAGATAATTTCCATCTTAACCCTAGATAAGAACAAAAATGACGACTATATGATCAAAATAAATTAATTTCTTGTAATTATTTGTTGAACCGATTTAAATTTTCAGATCATAATTTTTTTAAATGAATATTTCAAAATACTATGTTTACCTGTAGCTTTAAACTTGTGTTCATTTATCACGGGCAATCTCATGAAAATAGCAATAATTATGTATGTTTTTATAGTAAACAATGTTTACATTATTGATAGTCAAGAAAATTACATTCCATGCAAAAAGACCACTAATCCTAAGTTGTTTTGAAAGTTTTTATCATTAGTATTTCTAATTAAAACAAGCATATGTCTTGAATAAAAACTACGACAAAAATCGTACACAATGTAAAAGAAAAATAGCTTCAACACTTGTTACGTCTTGGAAAGAGTAACGGATTTCGTCATTTGCCTCAATATAGGGAGCATTATTATCCCATAAACTCTGGAAACACGTTTTGGAGTAAAAAACGGAAATTTGGGATGGGTAAATGATGTCCTGTCTTCAATAGTTACTGGTAATATATAAGATTTATCATCTTAGCAATATCATGTTTTTAAAATTAAATTGTACGCAGAAACTATCATCGTTAAGCAGCATTGTGTGCCATTACACATTTTGACAGTGGATTAATTTAAAGAAGAGCATGTTCAAAACTCTAGTTTTGAAACACCATTTAGGTTTTCTTTTATAAATGACTAAGGGTTTTAGATTTCACTTAAAAACCATAGATACCAACATAACTAAAGCATAATGCTGGTTTTGCTATATATAGTTTTGGTATGGCTATCATTTTCAGTGTGTATTCTTTAACGTGTTACTCAAAATTTCGTTCAATTAACGTATGGGTCGAGTTTCTATTGGAAAAAGAAACAAACAGATTTACGTCTCAACTGTTCTAACCAAAAATTTTTAATGATAACATACTTGAGTTGCATGTTTAAAAAAAGTCATGAATAAATTTGTGTTAAAACTTTTTGAACAGCATAAGATACAAACCATATATCACATGAAACCAACATTTTTCAATATGAAATATAAAACTTGAATTTTAATCGATTCCACGGTTTACTTATCAAGGCTGATACAAACCACCTTAATTATCTTTTGAATAGAGTAAGAGAATAATAAAAATTTATGTTTTACTTTGATTTGAGTTATAATTTAATTTAGTATAATTTTCTAACATTATATTACGAATTGGTAAATGTTGTATGTATTCTGTGATGAGAATAACTATAATTATTATAGTTTACAATCTTCTTGTAGTACCAACTTTTAAAAGCTGAGTGTACATTTTATCTTTTTTTTTTGTTTTAACTATTTTCCTTAAATTACAAATCTGATTTAGTAAAACTATTTTAAATCATTTTATTTTAAGCAGTATTATATAATAATTATGCACATTACGACACATTTATTTTCTATAATTTCATGTTTTACGGTGAGGATGTAAGTATTTTAGACTCATAAAAATAATGTATGTATTTGGAAATGTTTTCACATAGTGCCATGTCTATTTATTTGGCCACATAAATAATGTAATGTTTTCTAAAATTTGAAAAAAAATGTAGTGAGTGAATACATAAACTAACTTAAATCGTAACTAGAGTTGAAACATTTCGTACTGATAAGACAAAATAATTTTGATTAGGTCTTGAAGAGAGTAAAATTAACATTATTTTAAAATAGCGATAAGAAGGCTAAAGGGGATTGATGTTGTAAATAAAAGGAGGATTCACGCTTCTAATTATTTTAGATATTGTGATTTTGTTTGTTATTTATTAATTTTATCCTCTTTGAATTTACTAATAAAGGAAACAGCTCAATTACAGTTATAATATTAATTTACAATATCAATTTATTATATTCATTATAGAAAAAAAATATTAAATAATAATAACTGTTTTTTCTTATGAAACATTGATACAATTATCAAAAATCAGCTTTTAGTCAATAATGTCTTAGTGCTTGAAATGGAGCATAGCATTTGACAATTATTTATACAACATTATGAAAATTGATGGAGTTTATCTAACCTGCAATTGATATAAAGTGTGCTAGATTTCTGTTACACATTATCTAGTAATCACATTGAAATAAAAGGTTGTCTTTGTAAGTTCTTCAAGTGATTTATATGTCCTAAGTGTGCTAGATTTCTGTTACACATTATCTAGTAATCGCATTGAAATAAAAGGTTGTCTTTGTAAGTTCTTCAAGTGATTTATATGTCCTAAGTGTGCTAGATTTCTGTTACACATTATCTAGTAATCACATTGAAATAAAAGGTTGTCTTTGTAAGTTCTTCAAGTGATTTATATGTCCTAAGTGTGCTAGATTTCTGTTACACATTATCTAGTAATCACATTGAAATAAAAGGTTGTCTTTGTAAGTTCTTCAAGTGATTTATATGTCCTAAGTGTGCTAGATTTCTGTTACACATTATCTAGTAATCACATTGAAATAAAAGGTTGTCTTTGTAAGTTCTTCAAGTGATTTATATGTCCTAAGTGTGCTAGATTTCTGTTACACATTATCTAGTAATCACATTGAAATAAAAGGTTGTCTTTGTAAGTTCTTCAAGTGATTTATATGTCCTAAGTGTGCTAGATTTCTGTTACACATTATCTAGTTATCACATTGAAATAAAAAGTTGTCTTTGTAAGTTCTTCAAGTGATTTATATGTCCTAAGTGTGCTAGATTTCTGTTACACATTATCTAGTAATCACATTGAAATAAAAGGTTGTCTTTGTAAGTTCTTCAAGTGATTTATATGTCCTAAGTGTGCTAGATTTCTGTTACACATTATCTAGTAATCACATTGAAATAAAAGGTTGTCTTTGTAAGTTCTTCAAGTGATTTATATGTCCTAAGTGTGATAGATTTCTGTTACACATTATCTAGTAATCACATTGAAATAAAAGGTTGTCTTTGTAAGTTCTTCAAGTGATTTATATGTCCTAAGTGTGATAGATTTCTGTTACACATTATGTAGTAATCACATTGGAATAAAAGGTCGTCTTTGTAAGTTCTTCAAGTGACTTATGTATCCTAAGTGTGCTAGATTTCTGTTACATATTATCTAGTAATCACACTGAAAAAAGGTTGTCTTTCTAAACCCTTCAAGTGATTTATGTATCCTCATCCAACATAATATAAATATCTTATCTTTAATTTTATTCGATAAAATTTATATAAGACATACAAACGCTAATTTTAAAAAGTCAAAGTCTACTATCACGTTCAGTTCCCGTTCCACTTAATTACTACATGTTTATACAGTTGATTGTGTTTCTTAACTTTAAATATATAAGTCGATGTTACAGTTATTTATAATTCAAGTGATGATAATACCAATTGAACTTTAGTATGAAACTAAATAATATATTACCATGTGTATGTTTTAAACATGTAATAAATGTACCGTTCATTAGTACTTACAAGTTTACTACACCTGCTACTTCGTACAACAGAGTCTAGTGAGAACAAACGTGTAATGTTGAGATGGTTGTTTTTGTCAAAACACAAGGTAAAAGAGCTCTCTTTCCACTAACTAAATAGTCTTTATCTTTTACTTATTTTTCGTAAAGCCACTGTAATTTTTCTCTCTATTGTTTCAATCAAATCACCCAGACCTATCTTCTATATAATACTGTAGTTTTATTTACGAGAATACAAATATTCTGTGGGAAATATACAATTAATTAATTACATTTTGTAATAATTAATTATTACTTTGTAAATAAAACTATATTAAAACGTTACAATATACAAGGGCATAACATTTCATAATTGTATTTATCATTATTCACAAATTTGGCATTGTCAAAGATAACTTGACAAGTTGGCTTTTCTTGGTGCTTAAAATTGCTTCATATTTTAGCAATGAACTCTCTTTTACTGGAACCAACTTTCCGATCAAAAAACTTTTGTTTGAGTATATTTGTGTTTAAAATGTCAGTTAATGTTAACGCTTTTGCTTTTTGGTATTATTTTTTATAGAAATTCATTTTATATTTTTAGTTCAGTCCTAATAAAATTTCTATAAAATTCTAGAATTTACTTTGTTAACATATTGTTAGTATTGTTAACATATGATTTATATGTAATTACTATTACTAAGAATTTTTAAATCAGTTGTTTAATGGACCTATTTTTTTACTATCTATTTTCTTCATTCTTGAATGGGTTTGATCTCAATTTTTCTTTCATAATCAAAGTCTCAGGCCTAAAGAGACATTATGTTCTTATTACTATACTTTAGAGTGTACGTTTCACATATTCACATATAAATGTTTTTAAATTATAAATGTTTTTTGGTAGTTTAAGATTGGTTGATGTTTTTTGACCAAGACATTTGTTAAGAAGTCTGATTCTTGATTATTACAACAATATATTTTCTGGAAATATTTTTATTTTTACAATTTTTTGTATATAATTTAAGAACCTTTAAGACATTTTCCTAAACTGTTTTTTATGCCGTACTTTTATTAGTTTATGAGTAGTGGAATGTATCTGGTTAAAATTGAAAGATAATATAACAAATTGGTTATTGGTCTTGGTACGCAATGGTATGGAAGTATTTACTCTGTTTGATTTCTGTTCCAGGGACATCACGACAGTGAGAATGACACTGAGCTCTGAGGAAGGGCATGGGAGCTCATTGCTAGCTCTGTGTACCTTCCCTATGATGCTCAGGATCCACCCCCTTCCAGGGAACTAGAAGCCCTGGTAGAGAAACAATCCATTGGGGGGCGGCACCTTTTGGTCAGCTGCGACGCCAATGCCCATCATGAAGCATGGGGCTCAACTGAACCCAACAGCAGGGGTGAGTACCTATTAAACTTCATTGTTGCTAACGATCTATTCATTCTAAATCGGGGCAATGAACCCACATTTAGGAATAGGGTTAGAGCTGAAGTCAATGCGGTCACTCTAGGCCTAATTGACAACTGGCGGGTCTCTGACGAACCTTCTCTTTCTGATCATCTGTACATTCGTTTTGATATCAAAGCTAAAATTTCAGCCTTTTCCTCTCCTCACAGAAATCCTAGGTGGACGGACTGGGAGTCCTATGCTGCGGAACTTTCGGCCATTGCGGGCTTGGGTCCCGGGGGGGGGGGGGGGGGGTAGAGTACGAATAAGGTCTGACGTGGAACTGGAGCAGGCGGCATCCTGTTTACAGGATGCGATCCTCGAAAGTTTCCACGACAAATGTCCAATTTCAAACACACCGGCTAGATCAAAAATCGGGTGGTGGTCAAAATCCCTGGAAGCTAAGAAAAGGTGCGTAAGAATGCTTTTGAATCGCTCTAAGGTGGTCAATTGTCGCGAAGAGTATCGTTTAGCTCTAACGACTACAATTCATCCATTCGTAATGCCAAGAAGGCTTCATGGCAAACCTTTTGTAGGGGCATTGACTCCATCAAAGAGGCAGCCAGAATCCAGAAAATCTTGGCTAGCGAACCTATCAACCCCATGTGCAGTCTTAGAACCAGCTCAGGGGAATTGACAACTTTACCTGGTGAAACGCTCAAGCTCCTTCTGGAGTGTCATTTCCCAGGGAATCTCGTTGACGATGCTCTGGAAGCCTCTGGCCCTCGAGAGATTAGCTCTACAACTAGGGCAACTCGAGAGGACTGGAGGCAAGCTAGACGCATAGTCACCGTTTCAAAAGTTACATGGGCAATCGACAAGTTCAGCCCATTTAAATCCCTAGGAGGCGATGGCGTCTTTCCTGCATTGTTGCAGAAGGGCCCACCGAACCTCCACTTTCTACTTTGCGAAATCTTCAGGGTGAGTCTTGCCTTCGGGTATATTCCTCAGTCCTGGAGAGTTAGCAAAGTAGTGTTTATTCCTAAGCGGGGTCGTGGCGACTACACGAACGCCAAATCCTTTAGGCCAATTAGTGTTTCCTCGTTTCTGGTGAAGACCATGGAGAGACTTGTAGAATTCCACATTCGAGAAGGGGCGCTTAGACTCCCCTTTACATCGAAATCAACATGCGAATCTCCCGGGGAAGTCTTGCGAGTCTGCCCTCCATTGTTTGGTCAGTCACCTTGAACATTCCCTGGAGAACAATGAAATTGCTCTAGGAGCCTTTTTGGATATTGAGGGGGCATTCAACAACACCTCATATCAGTCAATTATTCGTGCACTGGGACAACGTGGTGTAGAGCCTACCATCTGTAGGTGGGTCGACCACATGTTACGGGGCAGAAGATTTCAATAGACTCTTCTAAGTGAGGTGGTGGAGATTTCGGCGAGCCGAGGATGCCCGCAGTGGAAGTCCTCTCACCCCTCCTGTGGGACCTGGTGGTGGATGATCTCCTAGTCAGCCTCACGGAAAAGGGCATTTTCATACAGGGCTATGCGGACGATCTTGTCCTATTGGTCCGTGGCAAGTATCAGGGCACGGTTACGGACATCATGAACGATAGTCTGGAAGCAGTGAACTCCTGGTGTGTACGAGAAGGGCTTGCAATAAACCCTTCCAAGACAGTAATTGTCCCCTTCACCAGGAAAAGGGTTCAGGGCTGCTTCAGAGACCTGGCCCTTGGTGGAGTGTCTCTGCCTGTTTCATCGTCGGTTAAGTATCTGGGAGTAATCCTTGATCAGAAACTGACATGGAACTTGCACCTTGATAAAGTCATCCGCAGAGCTAAATGGTCCTTCGTGACCACTAGGCGCTGCGTGGGCTCCACATGGGGCCTGTTACCCCATGTCTGCCACTGGCTTTACACAGTGGTCATCAGACCACATATTATTTACGGGGCTTTGATCTGGTGTCCTAAGGTCAATCAGGTAACTGTCCGGGGTAGGCTTTCTAGCCTACAAAGACTTGCCTGCATGTGCATGACAGGGGCCTTTAGGTCGACCCCTTCAATTGCACTGGAGGTTCTTCTTAACCTGCCGCCCCTTGATCTCTTCATTATTGGGGAGGCTCGGGCGGCGGCTTACAGGCTTCAACTGACTGGCCACTGGAGGGGGTCCTGTACAGGTCACTCCGCAGTGGTCATTTTAGTAAACGATGAGGTACTCTCAATGAAGTCTGACTTCATTGGGACTAAGTATCTTTTCACCAGACCCTATACTGTGGATTTCAGGTCGAGGGAGTACTTGGACGGTGTTAGTAGCCCGGTTTCTTCTCACGACCGAATTGTATGGTTCACAGACGGGTCAAGAATGAGCAACAGAGCTGGATTTGGTGTCTATACTGGCGACCCTAGGACCAACGCTAGCGTGAGCCTGGGAGCGTATGGCACCGTTTTCCAAGCTGAAGTCGCCGCAATCCTTCATTGTGCCGCCCAGGCGGTCGAGAGAGGGGTTTGCGGGAAACACATCCACATCCTCTCAGACAGTCAGGCGGTCTTAGGGGCTCTTGACTCCTGGAAGGTTTCGTCTGGTCTAGTCTAGGAATGAGTGGAGTCCCTCAGCATCCTGGGCTCAAGAAATCAGGTCTTGCTGGAATAGATCCCAGGACATAGGGGATTAGAAGGCAACGAGCAGGCTGATGCCTTGGCTAGGGAAGGTGCTCTCAAGCCCTTCATTGGTCCTGAGCCGGCCTGCGGCGTTTCGGCTGCAGCTGTCAAAACAGCAATCAAAAACTGGGTCAGCGCCAGACATCTGGAAAGATGGCGGCGGTTCCCAGGGCAAAGACTCGGCAAGGTTCTTGTCAGAAATCCTTCCCAGAAGTTAACAAAGTCACTTCTTGGGTTGAGTAAATTGCACGTCAAGCTGGTGGTGGGACTCATCACCGGTCACGGCAAATTCCGGAGGCATCTAAGAACAGTGGGACTCTTTACGGAAGATCCCATCTGTCGCCTCTGTGGGGAGGACGAAGAGTCGACAGAACACATTGTCCTGGATTGTGAGGCTCTTGGTGCCAGGAGAAGAGTACTTTTAGAAGGCTCACCTCTGGGACAGTCGGAAATTACTAATCTAGTGAAGAAGCTCCTTGACCTGGTCAAGGATTACCAGCTTTACGACGATTAGGCACTGGGATTGGCACAAAAAGCCTCAGGCTTCGTTGCAAGGGTTGGCTGGACCAACTGTATATCCCCTTTCAAACTAAAATAAACTAAACTAAACATATATTAATTTAAAGTTATTTTTATATTCCATAGTCAATTATTATATAAACAGCTAAAAAGTTATATGGAGACCTCATTTTGTGACTAGTTTTTTTAATTTCATTGGTAGAAACGTCCTCCATAAGTTTTACCTTCTAAATCATGAAAACCTGTAAAATCCTAACGAATTATTTTAAAGAATTCTATAATTAACTTTTTATAAAAGTTATTCATATTAGCATGTAATATTGTTCAAACATAACAGAAGTATGACCTAGCTAATTAAAAACGGAGTAATTGTTTAGCATTAATTTAGCTCCCTAGATAACTAATAAGACATATTTTAGTTTAGTTTTTCATCCGAATGAAAGTGTCAAATAAACATAACAGCAAGTTGCTAGAGTTACTGCAGTAGCTGTAATAGAGGAAAGACGAATAAAGGGAAATCCAAATAAAGTCAGATGAATTAAAATAGGATGACAAAGAAACTAATTACTAGCTGTCAAAGGAAGAAGAACAATTCAGTTAGTGAGGGAATGTACAAAAGTCTAATAGAAAATAAACAGATGTATTTCAATTTTAACCTGTAGCTAGAATATAAGAAGAAGATTTTTGTGGAATTCATTTAGGAGAATAACTGAATAAAGGCCACAGATCATATCCGGTTTCGAATACTTCAAAATTATCATTGAAGCACTGATTAGGATAAAAGACGAAGAAATAAGATACGAAGAGAGAATAAATTATGAGAATAGGAGAAGAGAAACAGAACGATATAGACAAGAGATTATTGAATATGATGGCTACGTGGCGTAAATGGAAGGAGTACAACAGAGAGACTAATTCGATATTATAAAAACAGAAGGATGAATAAGATATCTAAATTTATAGATTGATGGGGATAGGAAACTTACAATTTATATTATTCCAAGATCTGCTATGCATCGCAGGTATAGAAGTAAAGTAGTATTTACTAATTGTTGGCTTTACATTATATGCGTATATATTTTACATTTGCGCTAAAGTATCCACGTTCCCTATTTTTGACTTTAGTTGCCAAAGTTTAACCGTGTTTGGCAATTTAAAACGACTTTTCCAGAGTTCCTTCCAGTCCACTTGAGAGTAATCCAGAGATAATGGGACTGTCTTCTCTGGATTTACTCCACACGAATTGCCCTTGGAGTTACTGCATTCAGGGAATACTCTCACGGGATTCATTAGGTGATTTGTGAATAAATCATAAAGCTATAAGTAATAAATTTATTATTTTTAAATGCAATAAACGATTCTGTATTTAAAATAAACAGTACGCGTTTCTTGCAGAGAACGCTAGCTAAAAAGTAAGTTTAAATCAGTTAACATGGAATATAATCATATAACTGTTTTTCCATATATTATCTTCTTCAGATACTTTAGTTAAAAAAAAATTAAAAAATGTCAATATTAATGTCATAATATATTTACATTTATATTGTACGTCAGTGATTCAGGTTGAAAACTTTGGGTAGACGAAAGTTTGTTATCACCCTACCTAGAGAGAGAATGTTTTTGCAAAGGCAGTGCTAATTCATCATATTCAAACAAAGTTTAGTTAAAATAATTTCTTATATTTAAAAAAATATTCATGCACTATTAAATCAAAGGTTCTTAAGTGATGTATTTTTTTGTAAAAGGTACAAACAAATCGTGCTATGTACTATCCAAATTGTTTAATCTAACCTATTATATATATATTTTTTGTTTCTCACTTAGATCATAACTTTACTTGTTGAATTGGAAAGGCCAGAACATGTGTTTTTATAATAAAACTCATGTACTATCAATACAAAAAGTAAATAAATAAAATACACTCCAACCTCTTTAACATGTAAAGTAATACTTAAAAATATTTTGTTGGTTAAGGCTTAGTAAATTATGGCCTGTACGTCTCTTGAGTTGTTTCCATGCATTGGAGAGAACCCCATCAGTACCTGGGTCTGTGTGAGGGAGGATGCCAAGGCCACCTATACATCAATACTGTGAGTGGTCATTGGTAGATTGGTTGTTCAGATCAACCTGAAAATATTAAATGGTGGTTTTTAGTTTCTCTAAATGATCAATTTCTATTCTCTCTTACTCATAAAGTCAAGTGATTTGAGTTGCATTTACTTAGTCAAACTTCAAATACATACATATATTTGAACATGTTTAAACTATCAAATATTTATTTAATTACAACGTGGCCACCCTATGGATATGCAATTAAAACTAATCAAAATTGTGTAAATGTTCAGGTTAGTAACAAATATACAATTGAAAAGTTTGATATCATAAACACTATTAAAATTTAAGATATTTATTCTAACCTGCATACATTAAAATAAAATTAACAACCATTATTTCAAACAATGAGTTTAAAGTATTTTTGTAGGTAGTATTGTAAATATAAATAGTTCAGACAAGTAAATAATATTGGGCTTAAAAGGAGGAAAGTTCAAGCTTTGAATTTTCTGAGGGACATTATAGCCGTCTAAAATAGCGAGAACTGGAACGGTGCATCTACCTTCCCCCGTGTTGAGGGACTGTATAGCCGTCTAAAATAGCGAGAACTGGAACGGTGCATATACCTTCCCCCATGTTGAGGGACTTTATAGCCGTCTAAAATAGCCAGAACTGGAACGGTGCATATACCTTCCTCTATGTTGAGGGACATTATAGCCGTCTAAAATAGCGAGAACTGTAACGGTGCATATAACTTCCCCCGTGTTGAGAGACATTATAGCCGTCTAAAATAGCAAGAACTGGAACGGTGCATCTACCTTCCCCCGTGTTGAGAGACATTATAGCCGTCTAATATAGCGAGAACTGGAACGGTGCATATACCTTCTCCCGTGTTGAAAGACAATATAGCCGTATAAAATAGCAAGAACTGGAACGGTGCATATACCTTCTCCCGTGTTGAAAGACAATATAGCCGTATAAAATAGCAAGAACTGGAACGGTGCATATACCTTCCTCCATGTTGAAGGACATTATAGCCGTCTAAAATAGCGAGAACTGGAACGGTGCATATAACTTCCCCCGTGTTGAGAGACATTATAGCCGTCTAAAATAGCAAGAACTGGAACGGTGCATCTACCTTCCCCCGTATTGAGAGACATTATAGCCGTCTAAAATAGCGATAACTGGAACGATGCATCTACCTTCCCCCGTGTTGAGAGACATTATAGCCGTCTAAAATAACGATAACTGGAACGGTGCATATACCTTCCCCCGTGTTGAGGGACATTATAGCCGTCTAAAATAGCGAGAATTGGAACGGTGCATCTACCTTCCCCCGTGTTGAGGGACATTATAGCCGTCTAAAATAGCTAGAATTGAAACGGTGAATCTACCTTCCCCCGTGTTAAAAGACATTATAGCCGTCTAAAATAGCGAGTATTGGAACAGTGCCTCTACCTTCCACCGTGTTGAGAGGGACATTATAGCCGTTTATAATAGCGAGAACTGGAACGGTGCATATACCTTCCTCCATGTTGAAGGACATTATAGCCGTCTAAAATAGCGAGAACTGGAACGGTGCATATAACTTCCCCCGTGTTGAGAGACATTATAGCCGTCTAAAATAGCAAGAACTGGAACGGTGCATATACCTTCTCCCGTGTTGAGAGACAATATAGGCGTCTAAAATAGCAAGAACTGGAACGGTGCATAAACCTTCCTCCATGTTGAAGGACATTATAGCCGTCTAAAATAGCGAGAACTGGAACGGTGCATATAACTTCCCCCGTGTTGAGAGACATTATAGCCGTCTACAATAGCAAGAACTGGAACGGTGCATATACCTTCCTCCATGTTGAAGGACATTATAGCCGTCTAAAATAGCGAGAACTGGAACGGTGCATATAACTTCCCCCGTGTTGAGAGACATTATAGCCGTCTAAAATAGCAAGAACTGGAACGGTGCATCTACCTTCCCCCGTATTGAGAGACATTATAGCCGTCTAAAATAGCGATAACTGGAACGATGCATCTACCTTCCCCCGTGTTGAGAGACATTATAGCCGTCTAAAATAACGATAACTGGAACGGTGCATATACCTTCCCCCGTGTTGAGGGACATTATAGGCGTCTAAAATAGCTAGAATTGAAACGGTGAATCTACCTTCCCCCGTGTTAAAAGACATTATAGCCGTCTAAAATAGCGAGTATTGGAACAGTGCATCTACCTTCCACCGTGTTGAGAGGGACATTATAGCCGTTTATAATAGCGAGAACTGAAACGGTGCATCTACCTTCCCCCGTGTTGAGAGGGACATTATAGCCGTCTAAAATAGCGAGAACTGAAACAGTGCATCTACCTTCCCCCGTGTTGAGGGACATTATAGCCGTCTACAATAGCGTGAACTGAAACGGTGCATCTACCTTCCGCCGTGTTGAGGGACATTATTGCCGTTTATAATAGCGAGAACTGAAACGGTGCATCTACCTTCCCCCGTGTTGAGGGACATTATAGACGTCCATAATAGCGAGAACTGGAACGGTACATCTACCTTCCCCTACGTTGAGACATTTACTGTGAACAGAGACACGCTCCTCCTTGAAATGTTATTTTATGCATACAAATCTTCATTTACAGTTTTAATCTATCAAGTTGGACTTCAGGATTATGCCTAAGACATGTGTGGTCCCTGGGTTTTGAGAGTAATTACTTAAAAGTGTCTTGAACATTGAGGGATATTAAGCGGTCCGTTTTGGACTTCTAATGCATTTATTTATACCAAGTGTTATGACCTTAGAAATTTGCATAGTTTTGAATATTGTATGTTATTGAGGTCTGCTCATCACATTAGGCACTACAAATTGTAACCTAATACATTTGAAAGGTAGAAAGTCAACTTAGAGGTAAATATTTTTTAAGAAACCACACTCTTAGCCCTGTAAAAAACAAGTAATTTCCGGGACAGCTGAAACGGTTAAGTTTGATTTGGTCTTCTATAATTAGTATGAAAAGACGTTTAACGTATATTTTTAAAAGGAGCTATTAAAGGAAACTTTTAAGTCTGCGTAGGTTTAAGTTCTTAGAGAGGTGTTCTTTAGTTAATTTCTGGAAAGATTTAATGTGAAAAAAGTGGACGTTTATCTTACTCTATCGTTAAATTAAAAAACCAAATTGAAGTAAATATTTAAAATCTTTTTTACATGACATAATGCAGATAGTTCGAAGTAAACTACGACACACGACATCGCCCATAATGCAACACTTAAATAACATATTGGTCAGTATTCAAATGCCTTATGCCCTTAGAGGAAATGTTCAACTGATAAAATTGAACGTAAATTTGGTCAATATCGTCGATGGCCGGAGGGAACTATATCGTAACAGCAACTCAGATATTTCGGGTGGATATACTCATACAAATAATAACAAAAAGTTTACTTGGTTTACGTTGATCGGAATATATAAAGTGGCTTGTAAGGAGTGGAAAATTAAATAACAATAAATTTCAAGCTTTACGAAATATCGGAATGTTTTTTTAGATGGTATACCGTTTGATAAATCAGGTTCTGTGTACGCCTTTGGGTACATTTATTTATTTTAATATGGAAAGCAAAATTAAGTGTTCAGTATCGTCAATTAATCAAAATTAATCAGCTAAGCTCAAACATCAAGATACATATTTTATGGATATAGATAGAATTAGATTTTCTGTTCCATCAGGTTTTGTTTTGAGTATCGCTTCACCTTGTTTAGATTATGGACCATCTCGTTTCTGAGTGATAAGAAAGGATATTTTTATCTAATGGAAACAAGAAAAGTTTTATTTCATACGTTAGCCGTGTCAGAAATAAAATTAGGTTCTAATATAAACGTTAATTTAGTAAAAGAAACACGCACGATTTGTGGCTAACAGGATTATAAACTACTTTCCTTAATTGTTTAAATCAAGTCCAATAGTTTTTTATTCAAATAAAAGAAACGACAGTGTAAGTACCATATAAAATAAAGTTCAAAATTTCGTTGTAATTATGTTGACCTCATATTTAAAATCTACACTTCTAACAATCAGATTTTTCTTCAAGTTGATCGTATAGGTGTATTACTGTAAGAAATAAATCGATTGTCTTTTCTTTATTATAATACAATTGTGATACATTCTTTTTGCCTTTAGCTACAGTGTTTTATTGACCTTAACAATCCTATTTACATTTTAAATAGTCCTATAAATACCTAAATACTGTGGCTTACACGACGACAATAAACACGCCTGAAAGGGACAGTGTTACCAGCTCAAACACTGCGGCCTTCTACTAGAGTGATATCCTTATCCTAGAAAGAATTACCTGAATATTTAAACGAATTACTCCGACGTTTTTTACAGCTGTTATTAACAAATGCCATAAAAATTAATTTATGACAACAGTGCTCTGACTCAGGTAAAGTAATGACACTTCACAACAGGCGTACATTTGAGAATCACACACGATCTACTGGTAAAGTATCTATAGGTTATAGCTTCTCTGTTTTGAGGTGTCGGAAGAACTTTTGTTTCTTAAGTGCAACAAGGAACAAAACGGTATGTATTAATCCCTAATAATATCGAGAGGAAGCAAGTGTCGTAGGTGATATATGGCGAAGAAGGGACCTGGCATCTATTCAGCTGGGTAAACCTACCTTAATTACATTTATATGGTTAATAAAAAATAAAGTAACCAGCTATATTATTTTAAAATACGTAATTCATTAGACCGGATGTCTTAAAAATTTGCACGTCGTGATATTTAAAGGGTAATTGGATTAGGGTCTTATTTTACAAATTAGTGTGCCCTGCTGCCCACTAACTCTTAAAGAAAAAGTAGTGAAGTTCAAAGTTCACTGCAAAGCACTTAGGATTAATATACAATGGATTACAAAAAGGTACTCTTCCTACATTCTCCAAGGGATTGAAAATTTATGCTTCACTTTATATAACGTAAGTAAAGATTAGTTATAATTTTAAATTCTACTTTGATGACTGTTTGCGATGTGCTTTGAATGTATGTATATGTGTTTTTATTGATTAGATATACATAGATCCCTTGACGTTGATAAGTAAGCATGTGTATTCCAATAGGTTGAGGATTCAATCTGACAATTGTGAAGAGGATCGAATCCAAATCAAGTTATGTTGTACCAACACTCAGAACACGTAGTGCTAACATTGCAGATTGAATGTCAGTTTGTTTTGATATCCATCCGACTCCGATCAGCTTTATTCGAAGGCGACCAAAAAGCCTTTCTTCTATTACAAATCAAGTAATCTTCTACTGCTCATATGATATCACAAATAAACTCGTAACATTAACTACAAAAGATCTACCGAAAGATATGCATTTAGAATTTATAATTTGTCATTAATAGTCATGCCATTAATTATTAATTATCGTTATTATTTATTTAAACCAACCACGAGCGTTGTTCAAAGTGATGGTTTCTATAAACTCACCAACTTCTCACTGACCTTAAGAAACCTGGTATCTACTGGATTGTAGTTGTGCCATTGAACATCCTTGCCTGCAGTATATATATATATAGGGATAGCATATACTGAATTCAGTTATTATATTAGGTATTTTAGTTATTGTTAAGACATAAATACGGTAGTATAAAACTACTTAAAGCATCTATAAACACATCACAGACAAGTTTACTTACTTTACCTACATATAAGGTTTATAAAAAAAGAAACTAAAACCATAAGAAATAAACTATAAACATTTGCATAAAACTCGATTTAACCTGTTTATATTTTGGTAAGTTATGTTAATTTTTTGAGAGAGTAAATATATTTGAATACTTTGTAGGGATATTTGCTCATATTATAGACTATTATATTTATTCTACAGACCAAACAATACTTTATCCGAAATGGCATAGAAGGGTGGAATGTTGTTAAATTGTGTGTCTGTTGTCAGTTTACGGTGATGGATAAAATTTCTCACAATAAACAGTAAACCACGTTTATTTTTTTAATTGACGAGTTTTATGTTGATATTTTTATACATTTCATTTTTGTTTTGTGTTTGCTTAAAAGCTAAGCAATTTAATACTTAGCACTTATTGTGATAAAATATTATTAATCATATATTCTTTTAAAACTTATTTGTAACAACTAATTTAATTCAATATGACTTTTTGATTCTAACAATTATGTAGAATCAAAAAGTCATAAGACATATTTCACACGAAATGTGAATATGTCATATGTCATTTATTTTACCTTTCGTGGTGTTCTGAACTTGAATGCGTGAAATCAGAAGCCTTCCTCCTGTCTGAGTAATGCCAGAGGTGATGTGTTTGCAGTGTCAAGGAAGTCACCATGTACAGAAACAATTTTTCAAAACACCCAATGGAATTTACGTTCACCCGAGGTATATCAAGTCTTGAATAATAACAGCTAGGACTTATCATGTTTTTAAATATATTGTTTCATAGATATTCATAGTTTTATCAGTTTAATTTTTGTGAAAGTATAAATATGACTTGTTTCTTTCAGTTAAATGTATTATGTCAATTCATTAGACTACGGTATTTAAAATAAAAAAGTTATATTTTAATAAAAACATGTAGGAGTATGATTAGAATTTTGAACTCGAAACTACACAAAATATATTTATTGATGATTACTGTTGTTAGAGTAAACTTAACTAATTCTTGTCTTATAGATAGAATAAACAATTGGTTTTTAATTGTTGCCTGAATCAATTTTTTTTTGTAAAATTTAATGAAATCTTTAATTTCAGTAAACTAGCAACTTAGACCTAGACTATAGAATTTAACTATATTTATAGTCCCTTAGCCATTCTCTGTAGTGTATGGGTGGGTCAATACCACTGTGCCTGTATGGATGGTCAATACCAATGGACGTGTATGGGTGAGTCAATAACACTTTAGTGTATGTGTGGTCAATACCAATGTACGTGTATAGGTGGGTCCAATACCACTGTAGTGTATGGGTGGTCAATACCAATGTACGTGTATATGTGGGTCCAATATTACTGTAGTGTATGGGTGGTCAATACCAATGTACGTGTATGTGTGGGTCCAATACCACTGTAGAGTATGGGTGGGTCCAATACCACTGTAGTGTATGGTTGGATCCAATACCACTGTAGTGTATGGTTGGGTCCAATACCACTGTAGTGTATGGTTGGGTCCAATACCCCTGTAGTGTATGGGTGGGTCAAATACCACTCTAGTATGGGTGGGTCCATTACCGATGTAGTGTATGGGTGGGACCAATATCACTGTAGTGTATGGGTGGGTCCAATACCACTGTAGTGTATGGGTGGGTCCAATACCACTGTAGAGTATGGGTGGGTCCAATACCACTGTAGTGTATGGTTGGATCCAATACCACTGTAGTGTATGGTTGGGTCCAATACCACTGTAGTGTATGGTTGGGTCCAATACCACTGTAGAGTATGGTTGGGTCTGTTCGTTTATAGGCGGGAGGCTGGGACAATACTACTGAACGTGTATTGACAAGTGAGTGGGCCAATACCACTACACGTGAATGTGCCATTCTGCTAAACCCATAATAAAGTGAAGCTTCACCCATAAGAACTGAAGATGCTTTACCCCATACATAGTCCAATGATCTTACTTTACAAAATATATGCCAAATCTACTTCGTATCTGCCTTCGAGGCCTAAGACTAACTCAATAATTGGCCATGGTTTTCACAATGGCGGGCTTTCTAAAAATGTGTGATTGTCCTACAAATGACCGCTGTCGTACATCAACATCACACGTAATATATCTTTACCTAACAAACAATTGAAAGAGGTTAGGTAACTTCCTGTCCTTGCAAAGTCACGGCCAGGACGAGTTTCCGGTAGACCTACAATTACGTAGGTACGAATGGCAATCATTTTCGCTCTTGTAATGATTACATACTGAAGAGTATGTTTAAATACTCGAAACGCGAACAACTAGAGAGTAATGATGATTGAGACTGGCACCCATAGTGTATGGGTGGGTCCAATACCACTGTAGAGTATGGGTGGGTCCAATACCACTGTAGAGTATGGTTGGATCCAATACCACTGTAGTGTATGGTTGGGTCCAATACCACTGTAGTGTATGGTTGGGTCCAATACCACTGTAGAGTATGGTTGGGTCCAATACAACTGTAGTGTATGGGTGGGTCAAATACCACTCTAGTATGGGTGGGTCCATTACCGATGTAGTGTATGGGTGGGACCAATATCACTGTAGTGTATGGGTGGGTCCAATACCACTGTAGTGTATGGGTGGGTCCAATACCACTGTAGAGTATGGTTGGGTCCAATACCACTGTAGTGTATGGGTGGGTCAAATACCACTGTATTATATTGGTGGGTCAAATACCACTGTATTATATTGGTGGGTTAAATACCACTGTAGTGTATGGGTGGGTCCAATACCACTGTAGAGTATGGTTGGGTCCAATACCACTGTAGTGTATGGGTGGGTCCAATACCACTGTAGAGTATGGTTGGGTCCAATACCACTGTAGTGTATGGGTGGGTCAAATACCACTGTATTATATTGGTGGGTTAAATACCACTGTAGTGTATGGGTGGGTCCAATACCCCTGTAGTGTTTCGGTGGGTCCAATACCACTGTAGTGTATTGGTGGGTTAAATACCACTGTAGTGTATGGGTGGTCCAATATCACTGTAGTGTATGGGTGGGACCAGTACCACTGTAGAGTATGGTTTGGTGAGTGTGTCAATACCCCTGTAGTGTATGGGTGGTCAATACCACTATAGTTTATGGGTGGTCAATACCACTATAGTTTATGGGTGGTCAATGCCACTGTAGAATATGGTTTGGTGAGTGTGTCAATACCACTGTACGTGTAAGGTCAGTGGGTGGTAATATTTAGGGAGCTTTGACACTGTGTTCATTTTACACTACTTGCAATGATTTAAAAATTGCTTAAAGGGTGCAATCGTTCATTTATACTGTACGTGTTTTTGATAAACATTAGTACCTTATGTTTTAAATAAGAATATTTGTTGTAAAATTGTTACCTAAAATAAGCATTTATTACTTCTTCGTAGTATAAATGACCACACTTACCCTTATTTCCTAAATAGATCGAAACACATAATTAAATCTTTGGAGATTCAAATGATTCTATATATTTTAACTTATCTGCTCGTACCGCATTAATGTTTATCTATGGAGAGGGCTCCCTCCGATAGCGGTTTAGTGAGAAACTATAGGCCTTAAAAGGGAATACGTTTTCATTGTTACTTTAATATAAAATCATTGAAGAATGAACTACAAAATATCAAAAACAAACATTGCTCATCTAATAGATCAAGCTGTTATCTATGCTGACATTACACTATTATTGTATTACTATTTTTCATGAAATGCAGAAAAATACTCGTATATTCCTTTATAAACAACTTTAAATTTTTGAAATTATGAATTTCTATGTCTGATTTTTGGATAATCCATATTGGGCAGGGATTTCAAATTCAAATGCAAAACTGTCTGTACAAGAACATTTTTATATACATGAGTTGTCTATATTTATAAGCTTACGAGTTCCCGCTTCCTGTCATCGAGTGAGTGGTAACATTGCACATCAAGTATTACAGCAACGCTACATTGTTAAATATTTAACTCAGTAATATAAAATCCTTTCAATTGAGTTGAGATAAACTATCCTGATAATGTAGTTAACGCAATTGCATGGTAACTAATCGACTGACATAATGACCATAAAGACCAAAAATCGACTGACATAATAACCATTAGTATAAATAATACCATCCTTCAGTAAACACAATTGCATGGTATTATTTATAGTAATGGTCATTATGTCAGTCGATTTTAATTTATCAAGCACTAAGATAATCTATGTAACTGTACGAGGACACATATAATAACATGCTGAGGACGGCATACACTATATCATCGCGATGAAAACACACGTCCTCTAACCAGTCGGACCAGCCATCTACTCATATATGTTAACATAAAAAGTCCAGTGGCCTGTCAATATATAGGAATTAATTCATCAACCAAGCAGGAACGATGTACATAGGAAAGCCATCATACCTATAAACATTTACTGACTTAAACAATTGAACAGCTTTACCAATTAAGTAAATCAATCCAATTCGTTAATCCAAGAAATTTACCTAAAATTAACATTTAGTGGACCTAATTACTTACTCACTATTAGGACTTAATGATTTAGGATTAAATTACCTTCTTTAAATTTCCAAAATTTTACGTTGAAACTCATATAAGTAGTGATCATTTATGTTATATTGATAATATACAATACAATATTTATTTATTTTTTAGCAATTATATTTTTAAACAATCAAAAATGTCAGCCTCACGAAGCTGCATTGATTTTGTCCGGGAGGTCCATTTGTATAATGGAAATATTTAATTGAAATGTGGCTTTGATTTAGGGCAGGCATAAACATACAATTTGGATTTTCGGGAGCTTGAGGCAAAATGCCAGTTACAAAGCCTATGATTAATGCACACTGTGTTACACTATGACTCATGTTCAATTTATAAGGTTAACAACAAATATTTAAATTAACAATAAAACAAACAACAAATAAGAGATATTAAAATATCCTACATGAACTCCAAACAAATATTAAGATATGATAATGATATTAAACATTCATTTTAAAATAAAAAAGTATAAATGTACACAGATATTTTACTCATTTGTTGCTACATTTATTGATGGAAGACTGCTTTCATTATGCTTTCCTATTTTGACCAAAATATACTATTTTTGCTAAGGCTTTTCTCATTTATACATTCAAATTGCAAAATTATCTTACAAATATTTCGCATATGAATTACGACATAACTACGATTTTTTTCAATACTTGACGAGATTTCACCTGTAACTTTATGTTGACGTAGGTGACTATGATAATAATAATAATGTATAATCCTGCAGGCGTGATACATTTTTATTTAAAATGTTTGATAGTGATGCAGTTTGTCAAACAAAAGTGTGTAGTTTTATATAGTTGAGAAATAATTTAGCAAATCAATTCAGAGTAAGATTGATTTGCTGTATTGATTTGCTCTGTCCTTATAAAATGGCTTAAACATGTCTATATCTAAACAGGGTTTATTTTATTACTTCTAGAAATATTAGTTACTCTAGTAATAACGTATGCAGGAAATGAGATTATAATGTTGGGATCTGATTTATCTAGTTACGACTCCTCCAGCCAAACATACATAATACATACATAGTGCAAAGGATAACCCCATTGGCATTCATGAGATCTTCGTCAACTTCAACCCCAATAACGTATGACGATAAATGAAATATAGACATGTCTGTTTGCTTGGGAATAATTCATAAGATCATGTTTTCCTAATATCCAATCTCATATCATGTTCCATATTTAGTCCACCCTGTTTTAAAAACGATTTAATTTCGTTGATTTATTAAGTTATTTTCTAAACCCTACGTAAAATGTCAGCAAGAATTGACCTAGGTAAATAGTGGTAAAATTAATATTAAATAATCATGAATAACCATGAAGAAGATCTAATGTGATTAGAGTCTCATAAAACATTAATTTAACACAGTTAAATCTGATTTATTGGGTCGATAACTCAACACAAGGTCCTAAAGGAAACCAAACACACGAATATCGAGAAAAGTACAATGAAACATCGTTACTAAATAATAACGAAAGTAGGTGGTATAATGATTAATGAGGTACAGTATATATAACAGTGTATTAGGATATAAAGGGAACTAAGACAGAGATAAATTTAAAATATAAAAAGAGCATCGAATCACAATTGCTAAACAATTTGGAATTTAAGGAAAATGTTTTAAAACACCGTGTTTAAAAAACAAGTTTTCGTGTTTCATAATATGTTAAATGATCCTTCGGTGGGACGGAAAAGATCTAAAGAAATCTGTAACTTATGTCATGTAAAATTTTACAACAGCTTTGTATGTTACAACAGAACATGGTAAAACTTGTTTTAAAACTTTTTAAAACACCGGAGGCCAAAAATTGTAGTGTCACTGAATGTCTTTCTGTTGCTGGAATCTTATATATATATATATATATATATATATATATATATATATATATATATATATATATATATAAAACATGTATCTTTTCTTGATATGCGGGGTCCAATCAACGAAATAAGGAATTCGTAATATTTCTTAGTCATACGTAAGAAGTTGTGAACACTCCCGTTAGTACGCAGTTCACCTCGATCGTCCCGTTCAAAATCAGTTAGCATATTACTTCCACTGTATTTGCTTCGAGCCAGCAGAAGTGAAGAGCACACAATACCACCTTTTGGAATGTTTCTTCTTTGCCGAGTTTAACATAACGCAAACTGTAGCTGTAAATACCTTATAACATTGTGGTGCTGCCATAATGACTCAACACTTTCAATAGCTGTTTTAAAACTTGTTGAACTAGTGAAAAATATTATTTTGTACTACAAGTTGTAAAATATTTTTACTAAACACAATAATGTTTTTAAACCCTATTTTTTATAAACATGTTACATAGTGTAAACCTAGCTAAACAAAACAAATGAAATGAACAGGTTTGAAATAGGTTAAGTATTTGGCTATGAGTGTTTATACTAATAAAGAGATAGCAATGAAAGTAATGTTAGTGAGATACTGTAAATAAATTGAATACTATGATTTTACGTTATACAGTTAACTTAATATTATTTGTGGTAAAGTCACATGCCGAGGTGCAAGAAGCACAGCGAGTGATGGGTTTGGCACGCGAAGTGCGTATTGTGTATTAAGTTTTCGATTATCAGGTGGAATCATACACTTGCACATTACATGCTACAGTTCGTAGTCTGAACTAGTTAATCACCAATATTATGACATAAATACTAACGTTACCAAGAAGATAATTTATGATGCTAGTGATAATAAAGAATACACATTTAAAAAATCAAAATACAGTACATAAATGTCACGAAATAAAACAAGATTAATATTTTACGAGAAAAAATGGGATAACAATATACTTGTTGAGTGAAATAAAGAATAATATTAAGGGTATCTCAGTAATACTCTGTCTTCCTACCTTGTCCTAGAGTGACCAAACTCAGTAATACTCCGTCTTCCTACCTTGTCCTAGAGTGACCATAATTTTGTCTACACTATAAGACAATAATACCCTCAATCCCTCCACAGTCACAGAACACTAGCCAAGGTAAATAATAACAATACTTTGGATCGATACTTGATAAACTACCACAATGAGTATTTTTTGAGGACAATACCAGCTTAGATATGGTTTTAGATATCATTACCTAACATTATTATGTATCAAAATAGAAGTGTAAAATTATTATTCATATTCAAATCATGATACCAGTAAATCTATATAAATAGTAAAACCATTATCAATCAACTCTTGAATCTTTGGTGGTTTACAAAAACACGATATAAATATTCTTACATATATATATATATATATATATATATATATATATATATATATATATATATATATATATATATATATATAAGAATATTTATATCGTGTTTTTGTAATAACATAATATAATATTTACTTTAGTGATAATGATCACTAAAGTAAATATAAACGAGTAGAACACACAATCGTAAGGGATAGTGATATATGTGGATAATGATCGTTCACTGTATATTGTATTGTATAACCACATGATACAACAGTTACGAGTTCATATCATGGTACCGGGAGGCCGAGCTTTGCTCAGTTGAATTTTGGAAACTGAAGAGGTAGCATCCAAATCTCCCAGAGGATCCTGAGGATAGTTTGTTGTTACTATATCTTGTAGGTTATTAATTAAATTTCTTTTCGGAGATATTCCGCAGCCTCTTTGTGGAATTCGGCCTACGGCCTCGCCAAGACGGTCTGCTACAGGCCCCTTAGTGTAACTAGGTCTACGGCCTCGCGGGGGAAAGTTCGGCTTGCGGCCTCGCCAAGACGGTCTGCTACAGGCCCCTTTGTGTAACTAGGTCTACGGCCTCACGGGGGAAAGTTCGGCCTACGGCCTCGCCAAGACGGTCTGCTACAGGCCCCTTTGTGTAACTAGGTCTACGGCCTCGCGGGGGAAAGTTCGGCCTGCGGCCACGCCAAGGCACTCTGCTACAGTCCCATTAGTGCGCACGTCCTCACCAGGATTCTTAACCAGTATGACCATGAATTTTGGTTTTTGGGACAGTGGAACACATAAACATAGTTTTTTATAAATTCTGATTGTATATTAGTAATTAAGAGAAGAATGCCTTTAATTTGATACCCACTTGAGTGTATTAGTCTATTATTACTCAATTTTGGGCTTTTTAATATATTTTCTTTTGGGGGAGCGGGCAGAGCCCTGACGATTAAAAATTTAAATCCTTGGAGCAAAAAAAGTTCGACCGGACGTGGCTTGTTTTAGATGCTAAGATGTTTGTTGAAATGAATAGAAATAAAAGTATTTTCAGTATTTTTTATATTGCATTATTTTAATAAAATTAAATAATATTAGTCAAGTCTCTGATGTAACGTATCATGAAGTGAAGGTGTGTTTCCTCAAAGGATGACAGTGTGAGAGGAGAGGACGACCTTCTCTAATCGGTTTACTATGTGTAAAGGGCTTTTAGTGGCAACTTTGCCACTTCAAAGGGTTTTTATTCTGCAGTGGTCTGATCATTAGGCTAATACTTACATTAAGTTAATCACAACTATCAATCGATTTGTTTAGTTTTGCTCTACCAATTCAATATAGAATAGCAGTAGGAAGTGTTAACACAATACAAAAATATACCATACAAACGCAGTTTTAACGAAAACATACCTGGCTATAAAGTTATATTTTTGAGCTTTCATATTGCCACCGGATAGAATGTTAAAAAAATAACACTGTTTAGTTTTTTTATGAATGTTGAACATTTTTATGCATTTTATTGCAATTATGACTAAATCTGAAAAGAAAAACAAATAAGTATGGTATTTGTGAAAAATATATTAACACACCACTTGTTACTGAGCGAGAACAACAGGTGGTAAGAATATCTTATATTTGTCTTCAATCAGGAGATTGGTTAGGAGCAGTTTTGCATTTCCACGTTTGCCTATCTTCAGCTATTATTTTCAGTTCTGTGTCATTATGGCAACAAATATCTTCCCTTATTAAAAACACAACATTCAACATGTTTTATTTGTAGTTGACAATATATTAACTGTACTACAAAAGTCAAAATAGTCACCAATCTACTTAGTTTATAGAAATACATAACAAAATTATATTATAAAACGTTTTTAATAAAACAATACTTTTAAGATTAAATGTATATATATTGAGTAACACGCATTTTACAATTTAAAAATCTTTAATAAACTTTTAAATTTTGCGTTGATATTTACCAATTTTAATGAAAGAAGTATGTTTATATAATTTTGAAATAATTTTTTTGGAAGTAGGGATCCACGGTCTAATCTGTAATGCTGTAATAATTATTATTTTAAAACGAACAAAATATATATATTCTTCAGTAATCTGACTAAATAAATAAATATATATATATATATATATATATATATATATATATATATTATTTCGAAGTCAATTAAACCTGTATTAACTTCAGTAATCTGACTAAATATATATATTTAGTCAGATTACTGAAGTTAATACAGGTTTAATTGACTTTGAAATATTTTATTATTATTTTACTTTATTATGAATACAAATATTTACTACCTTTAACAACTATTATAATTATAGGATCCAATATTTACTCAAATAAATTATTAGATACAAACAGTGACATATAATACGCTTATTCACTTTGGTACACACTTAGTGTACACGTAATGTAATTCGTGTCTGTGTGTCGTTACAAACTTATTGCTGTGTAATAAACAACATATTTCAAGAATGTTTTATAATACATATTATATTGTTTATACTTCAAATAAGATTATTATGTATAATTATATCGTAGATATTCAAAATATGAAACTCTTGTGATATTTCGTATTTCCCTCTTTCTCTCTCTCCCTCGGAATAATGGAGGTGTGTATATCGAGGGAAACAGCCTTTGTCAACGTCGATAAGTTCATAGGGCACTAAAAGCTTTTGCGCTGTTGAGGAAGTTCTAACAAAAGATTTTGTGTTGAAAGTGGCTTATGTTAAATAGCAAGAGAGTGTCAGTAACCGTGAGCTAAACTAAATCTTATCAGTATAATCTGATCTACCAAGTATAAAGTTTCCAGTAATATTTTGCTATGTATTATTACTTTTAAAATCTGTAAAATACTAATTGATTATTTTTCAGAATATTTGCTCATTAAAACAAAACTAATTTGATTTTTTCCGTTCCAATTTGTGTTGAAATGGTATCTGATAGTAATATTCGTAAATATTGATAAAATACGTAAATTTACTACTACTAAATTAAACTCGGATTCATTCAAATGCCACAATATAACAAATACCTATTTTACTATAAGCCCCATTATAATGTAAGTCACTATACACCCCAATATATGCCTAATTAGGAGTAAATTATTGAATTTACAGAAACTTCATATCTATTGTTAACGTACGATGACTGTTGTTTATCGATAATGTATTTTAGTACAATTTTGTAATAAATTAAACATATATGTTTTTAATGATTTAACACAGACTTGAAAGTCAAGGCCTAGCCAAAATCAATCTGAATTAATATAAAATGGATTTAATATGAGACATTTGTTGAAATTTATTTTCACTTAATAGTTGAAAAGGTTTGTCAATATTTCATCAATGCGTAGTTTAGATGATATGGTGAGAGGTGTGAAGGTACAATGTGGGTTGCGGGGGGAAGACGAGGGAGACTGAAATGGACTAAGGAGACTAGGGAAGAAGGTCGAGAAGGTAAGAGGCGTGAAGGTACAATGTGGGTTGAGGGGGGAAGACGAGGGAGACTGAAACGGACTAAGGAGACTAGGGAAGAAGGTCGAGAAGGTAAGAGGCGTGAAGGTACAATGTGGGTTGAGGGGGGAAGACCAGGGAGACTGAAACGGACTAAGGAGACTAGGGAAGAAGTCGAGAAGGTAAGAGGCGTGAAGGTACAATGTGGGTTGAGGGGGGAAGACCAGGGAGACTGAAACGGACTAAGGAGACTAGAGAAGAAGGTCGAGAAGGTAAGAGGCGTGAAGGTACAATGTGGGTTGAGGGGGGAAAACCAGGGAGACTGAAACGTACTAAGGAGACTAGGGAAGAAGGTCGAGAAGGTAAGAGGCGTGAAGGTACAATGTGGGTTGGGGGGGGGAAGACGAGGGAGACTGAAACGGACTAAGGAGACTAGGGAAGAAGGTCGAGAAGGTAAGAGGCATGAAAGTACAATGTGGGTTGAGGGGAGGAAGACGAGGGAGACTGAAACGGACTAAGGAGACTAGTGAAGAAGGTCGAGAAGGTAAGAGGCGTGAAGGTACAATGTGGGTTGAGGGGGGAAGACCAGGGAGACTGAAACGGACTAAGGAGACTAGAGAAGAAGGTCGAGAAGGTAAGAGGCGTGAAGGTACAATGTGGGTTGAGGGGGGAAGACGAGGGAGATTGAAACGGACTAAAGAGACTAGGGAATAAGAGCACCATTCCACCTTATCAACAACTTTCTCTTCATCCATATCTCTTCATCCACATTCATCAACAACAACTTATTTATCAAATTAGCCTCATCAGTGTAATCAACATTTATTATAATCGAAATTTGCAGTATAAAGAAACTAATCTTACACAGGAATTGCAAATCATTATTATGAACTTTCTTCATGATCAAATCACTATCTCTCTAACTAACAGTCACGTCCTAAACCGTTCTCTCAGGTCTATACATATTATAGGTCGTTTATGGTCACATATATCGCAAGGTCACTTTTGTTACACTTGATTAGGTTTCAGGCATTCGTTTTAATTTATCATATGTTGCAATTTAATATTGCCACAGTGAATGTAAAAATTTAACAGCTTTTGTAAATAACTTAAATATACGATTAATTTTAATAAGTGTTTTAGCATTATTGCATCAGTATTATATTTTCAATTGTACTGTGAACAATGGTCTTCTAGAGAACATAATTTTTTATATTATTTCTAACATTTTATATTTTGCATTAATAAATTGTTTAAATACAATAGCTATTACATGTAAATAGTATTATTGTAATACAGAAGCTTAATTCTGATTCAATATACACATCTATAACAATTTTAAGTATATTCAACATTTTGGCACTAATGATGGACCAGAACGTCATACATACGTAATCAATATAATGTAAGCAAATTATTTTTTTCAAACATTTTTAACCCCTACTGGGAACGCTCTAAATATTTAGCCCAGTGGCTTAGTCTGACATTATTCGGTAGACTATGTCCCAGTTATGAACCTATGAAATAACATTACAGGGGTTGCCTTCCACTGATAGTTCCGTTATTATAATAAAACTATTGAAATTAATTTTTTGTATACTTAAACTACAATACAATCGCTATTACATAAATGTAATATTAAATAATTAAACAATTTAAAAATATCTCAACTCACACAATTACGCATCAATTCCGTGTCACTATTTCCGTTGTAAAGCATGTAATTTATGTGAGAGATTACTGTAATCAAGCAGAAAGGTATCGGATAAGATTTGGAGTTAGATTGAGGACAGATAGAATGAAAAAGTGAAGGAAAAACAGAAAAGTCATATTTTTCCCTCTTTCCTAACCCTACTTCTTTTTATACACATAAATTCTTACTGAACCTTAAAAACTTGTTATCAACCTAGTTAAAATTAACATTTAGTTTTACCTTTCATACATAACAAAGACGACTTTTAGTGGAAAAATTAAATATGTAGGGAATACTTGTGACCTTTTGCCAATACTCAATTATTTCCAAACGTCGATTAAAATCTTCTTTTTATTTTATATAAGTAAGAAACGATTAAATTGATTTCATCCTTATAGCCTAATATTTGTTTAATTAGCTTTCAGCCTAGAGTGCCTTATCTTACGTGTGAGGAGCGAATAAATATATTTAAAAACACAAACGAAGTTACCGTACTTGTATTTTACTAATTAGATGTTCAATTGTAATTTACAGTAACTATTTTTTGTTTCAATATCCCAAAAAGCTGAAACGTTCTGTTGTATGTAAAGATTAAGATGTATGTTTGGTCTATTTCAAGGTTCAATCCAGAAATTTATAAAATAATAGTTTGTAGCTTCGACTTCGTCATAAATAACCAAATATTCCATTTTAAAATAACCTCTAATCTAACGTATTAGGATTTATTTTATGCAAAGTACTAAATAACTACTTAAAGAAGATAAGGCAAACTATTATAATGAAATAAATAGAAAACATATTTATTAAACAATGAAATACAACGTAGGATCTCTAACGAATACCTTTTCCTATACGGAGACTATGCTTCAATTCCCTTCAACGCCAACAATTTAATACACTTGCTTCATCCAATCTTCTGTAATGGAGAACCAATCCACGTTTAACGATATCCAATTCAACTACGGTACCTTGACTCTATCTCTTGTCTCCCTTTTTGAAGTGGTATGTGGTCATCGCAACATCGACCAATTCAAAATGATGATCATCATCCTTATGATAGTCATTACTAAGTGATGTATAAAGATAAAGAAAACATAAATAGAGTTTATTCTGTAGATAAATGCATATACAAATAGTTTTATATACAATTTGGTGATATTAAAAGAAACAAACAAACATAAACAATAATTTCTTTATAACAATCAATTATGTATGGTTCTATCATTATACACTAGTTAAAAAAAAAAAAATTAAGTACCTTATATTTGTGTATGCTATGATTTTTCCATTTTATTTCATTATGAAACATAACACAGTTTAAAATTTATATATATATATATATATATATATATATATATATATATATATATATATATATATAAATGGAATATATAAATGGATTTAAATCAGCCTCATTCAAATTTACTACAGTTTCCTACAACACATCGTTAGACTAATAGTTTGAGAAGTCACGTATTAAACCATTTCAGATATTTATATTATTGTTATGACATTTAAATTAAAACTAGAAACAATATATACGTATATATATATATAACATTTATTAAAGTATTGTGATATAAACGAGTACCTAAATAATTGTTACACACACACACACACACACACACACACACACACACACACACACACACACACACACACACACACACACACACACACACACACACACACACACACACACACACACACACACACACACACACACACACACACACACACACACACACACACACACACACACACACACACACACACACACACACACACACACACACACACACACACACACACACACACGCACACACACGCACGCACGCACGCACGCACGCACGCACGCACGCACGCACCCATACACGTACATTGGTATTGACCCACCCGCCTACCCATACACGTTCAGTGGTACTGACCCACCCGCCCGCCCATACACGTACAGTGGAACTGACCCACCCGCCCGCCCATACACGTTCAGTGGTACTGACCCCCCCGCAAGTATATATATGTATATATATGTAAGGTTATAACATGACTTTTATACTCAGAATATAGTGTTAACAACGTATTAAATAAGTGGACTTAGAAAAAAATCTATTTTTTTTTTTTAATTCAATTTAACGTCAAAGAGAGAACAAATTTTTGTTTGTGAAAATTTGCAAAATAGTAATAACCCTGTTTCTTTTACATTCCACAGTTGAAAATTATGGGAATAGGATTCTTTCTAACTCTAGCACAGGAAAACACGAAACAGAAAAATTACTTTTTTATTGAAAGCTTAAAACATGTGATATATTCTTTATGATGTGTTTTTTTTATTAACTAGTTTATGTGAGTCAACAATACATAAATTATATACTGATTAATATGAACACAGTTTAAAAAAAGTGTGTATTGTGTAACAATTATTAAAACTGGTTTTAAGAACATAATCAAGCATTGATCAATTTTAACACTTGTAAATGTGTTAAAAATTTACTTCTCAATTAGAAGTAATGATGATCTTTACAACCACTGTAAGTGAGATAAATGCGTTTAAAACTTTACATCATGTTTTCCAAGTAGCAACAATAAACATTTTAGTATAAAACATTGAACTTTGTATTCATATAAATTAAAGGATCTTGGATTTGATACATTTCATAATCTAGTTATACTACAATGAACCAATGCTTAAAAATGATAACTATCGTGGTAACAGATAAAATAAAAAATCAAACAACAAGTAATACCTGCTGCAAATCTATAATTTTGATATTACTTAAAATTATGTATTGAACGTGTTAATTTTTAAAGCTGATGTCATTTGCATTTATAAAAATGGCTAACACAATTATTGTTTTTTTAATAAACTGCTTTATAACATTTATAATTATTAGTTCCTTTTATACAAAAATAAATTAACTAAATTCCTGTAATTATTTACGGTTTCTTAGATGAAAACTGATGAATCATTTGCTTATTCAAAAGTTCAACGTTTTTTTTTTTATATTTTCAGTGACAAAGCTGCTATTTTTTATATATAATTGTTTAAAGGTTTTACACTGTGCTGTGCTACTTACACAAATACTTGCGGAGTGTGGGTATTGTGTGGATATTTACTTAAAGAGTAAAATATTTCATATCACTTTGATATTTCGTATTTATAAAATATAAATTATAATGTACTTTATCATTCAGATGTCTTACATACTTATATTTTGTGATAATCTATTTTATTAATCACTTTTCATAAAATATATCCATTTACTAGTTAAGTCATATCTAGTGAAATCATTCATGTAAAGTAATCGTCTATCACATATCACACGAGCTAAGTAAAACCTAATCAGTCATGAAACTGTAATATAATTTATTATTTATAGAAAAGGTTTTATAAACACATTTTTATTCAAGATAATTAATATTCCAGAACCCTACAACATTCTCCATAGTCCATGGAATTGGAATTCATAGTGATGCACCCTGTTATCAATAGTCCCCTTTGTCTCACAATCATTTTAAGGGGTGCTTCGGTATTCGGAATACCTAATACTGAGACAGCCATTTGTTAGCAGTAATTAACAATCCCAGCTGTCTGCACTAATAACTGGTATTATGAAACCTATATTTATAATGAATGTAGTTAATAAAAGGTGTATTCAACATAAGGTTTGAAAGTTAATTTTTTATTTTGCAATTGTTTCAAACATAAATTTTTATCGGCGTAGAAATTATGTGTACCTGAGATTGAAGGGCGTTTATTAAGAAAGTAGGATCCCTATAAAAAATGTAATTACACCATTGGTTTACCTTGTTTAGTTATACGTTATGACGTGTGCATTTTAAAATTTAACTATAAATTTTAATAAGTACTTCAAGGGAAGGTTTCTTATTGGAATGTTAACAAATATTCCGGTACTAGGAAAAAAGTCGGTAGGGAAAAGCTGAAGAAACATATTAACTACATTAACTTTAAATGTTAATCAGTTAATGTTAATCTATATAAAATGTACGGCTGCAATATAAAACGTCTATATGCGCAAGTAAATGCAGAAATTTTAGTTTAGTTCAAAGCCATTTAAAATATGTTTAATTTAATAGATATTCTTTTTAATTTTTTTATCCTACTGCTACCTCCAGGAGTGGACATTTTTTAATACGTATCAGAAAATAAAATGATCTAGTTTATTGAACATACTGTTCCTTAGTTTATCCCTTACTCTGATCTTTGTAAGTCTTTAAAACAAAGTAAAAACACCTCTTATATATTCATCTTAACGCTTGAAAAGTAAAACTAAAATTAGTGTATAAAATGTTATACAAAATTCACAAAGGATAATTATTAATAGTAATATAAATGCTCCTATTCTCTAGAAGTTATTTATGATATGAAATACGAAACAATTACTTAACAATATTATTCAAACTTTAAATACAACATTTCAAAACAATATGAGACTTTTGTTTGATTAAATATGTAAGAATCTATAAAAAAATCACTTTCGCTACTCAAAAATTTGAAGAAAAATGTTCCTGCCCCCTTAATCATTTCTGAAATGATATTCGAAACACCTACTTAAACAATTTATTTCAAAGTATATATATACAATATTTCAAAACAACTAAAACTCTAAACTGATGTTACACCAACAATTGTAAATGCGAGATATACAGTGGGTTAATTATTAATAATTATTAAGACACCCAAGCTATGGACGCTCGGGTGAATTGAAACAAATTAACATTGTTTGTTTCAAACCATCTAGGGCAGAACAGTTGTCCTAGGGTGTAAGAAGAAAAATTACATATACATATCCGACATTTTGAAAAATAAAAAAACCCTCACATTTTAAAATAATTAATGTACCAGTATTGAAAAAAATATGAAATAAAATACCATGGTTAAATATTGTATTATCAGTATGAGTTTTCGATAAACAAATTATTATTTCAATAATAAATAAGGAGTTTCTTTTCGAAAAATGCTCTACAAAACTGGTTTACTCTTTTTTACAAGAATTTTACTCATTTTAAATGTGCAACTCTTTGCTACATTTTAAGAAACTGTATTTCTTTACAGCTTTCCTGTTACTATACGGGTTAATCATAACATAGCTCGATGCAGTATCTTTTAGCAGCATAATAGAGCCGGACAGAAAAGCTTGAAGCATTGTAGGATGGGCGTAGAATGAACAGGATCGTTGAACGTCCATAGGACCAGAGGAGCTACACTGTGTGGATATGTTCTAAATAGGTGAAGGAGGTGTCGATGTCACAGCAAGTAAGACGCCGAAATAAAAATTGTTTCCCCTGAACTGGAGACATCGTCTGTCCATTTCATTCTCTCCGTACTTAGCCAGAAGTTTGGCATCATGATATATTTAAAACTCCAATTGGAAAATATCTACTACCACCTCGAGCTCACATGAAGTAAGATATGTCTCACATTTGGACATTTCGCATTTGTATTGTAGCTTGTTGGAATATTGTTGGCCTACACGGTTCATAGTGAACGGTTTGAACCTCTGCTAGTTGTTAGACACGTTATTTACGATAGCTACCCTTACCTCAGACGATCGATACAATTTCATCAAAATCTGTTGAGTGGTTCTGGAAATTTTGTGATTATGAGTGAGTGGTATTTCACTTGTATCTAGGCTCTAATATTTATAATTCCAGTTTAACATTTAAAACTGGCTTATCAAAAACATTTAATATCAGAAATAATAAAAATGTGACTTCCTTATAAATGAAACAGTAGTGTAAAAAATACAGTAGACTGCAATTTTAATTTATATCATTGTTAAATATATGGAGGACCACCTGAAAAAATCATAAATGAGAAAAGAATGTAGGCCTAGGTAGAATATGAATGTGGTTTTATTATAAATGTACAGAGAATGTAAATGAATGTTAAATGGTTAATAACATTTTTAGTGGTTATGATACAATTAATTAATTATAATATAACAATTTTGTTTTGCAATACAGAGTTATAATAGCCTTCTTTCTTCTGTCTGGGCAGACGAAACGCTTCTAGACTACTTCAGGCTAGACACTGGATACTGTTTTGATTCAGAATAAACTGTTGATAAATAGAGTTGAGGGTGTTACAAGATGTAATATATATGAATAAAAGAGAGATTTTATACAGTTTTGAGTTTAAAAAATTTAAAAATGAAAGAGAAATATGAAAGGGACTGTAATGAGGTGAGGAGATTGAGAGAGAAAAAATGGAGAAGGACAGACGATTGAAAGAAAGAGAAATGTAACAGTGATGATACAGCCTTTATGATAGATGGCTCTGGTTTTCATATTAAACCTTATGAATATATACTATTTATGATTAATGATTGTGATATACAAACGCGAGACAACATGAATTAAAATAAAAAAGTAAGAAAAATATAATTGATTTTAAATGTAAATCCTTAACAATCAATTTCCACCTAAATTGAAATAAGGAGAACTATTAAATGAATATGGTTCAAGGCATTTCATTGTGATTAATTTAATTAAATACTGCTTTTTGATGTGTTTTCTTTTTTACTACATTAAATACATGTTCATTTTCAATAACGAGAGTAAAAGTGAGTAATATTACATTAAACTAAACAAGTATTTTTTAAAGTGTTAAAGATTGGGTTTTAAATTATTTTAGATAAACTTTGCTATAGTATAGGTTTGTGAATAAATATTTGTTGGCAGTTTGAGTGACGAGCTTTGCTCTTTAACATGTAAATCGAATCAAGTGGGTTGTGGCCGGTGGTTGGTTGGGGCCTAATTGCATTGAAGGTATGGAGTATACGCTTCACAAATTTCACACAAGCCTCTTGAATTCCTCATGTGAATAGTATGGTTGATGGTTGAGATGTAAACAGTCCAAACAAACATTATTTGTTATATTGCATTTGGATTTTCGTTAAATTGTGCAAAAGGAATCGTTATACAACTACATCAAGACATACGAAATGTAAATTGAAGTAGAAGTGATATGAATATCGTTTTAATACAAATATTTATATACCTTGTGTTCCTGACATCTTAAAATTAATTTATAAACATGACAAAAAATAATAAATAAATAATGGTACTCGTAGGCTACTAAGAATTGTATATTTTAGAACCCAGTCACGACAAGAGTATTAACTGATAAGAACCATTATCATTAGACTTATTTAATCATAAATAGCATTTTATTACTATCTATAAAAGCTAAAACTACATATATTATGGACATATGTATTTATTTATGTATGGGTCAGAAATCTTGAAATGTTTAACTAAAAATTAAAACTATAGTTAAAGAGTGATATTACTTTTCTTTTATAAATTGTGTATATTTGAACCCAATGTAGTGTGTTTTATGAAGGATTTTTTTATCGAGACTTAAATTTATTTTATATATGTAAAAAGAATAGCTCTACACTAATAGGTTACAAGATATTAGGACTTAGGCGATTCGAAAATGGTTTTAAGATCAAAGAATGAAGAATTAAAAGACGGTACTAATAATGTCCTAAAACTGAAAGAAATATGTGAGTAAATCAAGGATTAATTTTACCAACCCAACTTGAAATACATTTCATGTTGAACACAGAAAAACTGGATCAATTTAGCCCACAAGGGATGGCTAAGAGTTTATATGAATATAAAATAATAAATTATATTAATACACGAACAAATACACTCTGTGTTATCTCGAACATTATTAAAATAATGTTCAAAATATGCTTTGAAATGAAATTAAAATCGTCTTTGTTAATAAGGTAGAGTTAGGAATAGACAGATCTCTCTACCACCTAAACCTATAAATATAAATAAATAGGTCAATGTTAAGTTAAATCATAATATTTAAGAATAGAACTTTATTTTATTATTACGAAATCTCTACGATTTTCTAATTTAGATAGTAATTTTTAACCTTTTATCCTTAAATGTGTATTACTTAATGTCTATAATTTATAAACTATAATTATTATGAATACTAAACATTATATATAGTTATAATTTATTTCAAGACTACTTTGGCACTACAACTCTTCGTAATATTTTTAAATTTGTTCCAATCCACACTATCAAATTTGAGTATGACCACTTGATTCACATTGCTCTACAAAACCACGAGTAGTGTTGTGGTCCCCTTACCACATTTATTAGATTGACATTAGTACTAGGGGTATCTCTGATAATATTCTCTGAGTATGAAAGTCTTTGCAGGGGTATAGAATTAGGGTAGTAATAATTTTTATATATTCGATCAAATGTTTACTTAATGTAGTTTGAATTGATTTTCAAGTAAATAATTGTAAATATTTTATTCAATATACATACATACAAATAATTTAGCTGTAAATAATTTTCTAACAAATTAAAATCAAACATGTGTAGAACACAGATGTATGTAATTATAATATTTTTTTAAGTAAGTTTAAGACCACAATTACATTGTTTAGTTTGAAAATATGACACGTTTACAATATAAAATGAATTTCTGCTGTTTTACAGATGAGTTAAGGCGGAACGTATTGAAGCAAAATAAAGTGGGAGAAAAGTTCAACCTAAAACATTCGACATACTTTATCTTTCGGACAGCATTCGTATATACAACATTGGATGTCTAGTTGTATGCACGTCTTGAAACGTAACAAATAATCACAACTAATAATAAATAAAAAAAAACTGTGAATACTTGGTTTCAAACAGGTTTACAGACATTAGAGATATGTTGAACATCTGATAAGATGTATAAATTTAAATACATATTATCAATCGTGTATAGTATAAACATTTCAACATACATATGTTATAAAATGTTTTGAAAGTACATACGTGTTTTGAAAACATATTCCTTCAATGCTAAGCCAAACAGGCTGTGACAAAACTAAGTCCATACATTTGAATTTACTAGCTGTTTTAGTGTTAATATAAATGTTTGCAAATGTCTTTTACACACGGCATCACATGTAAAATGTAAAAAAAATGGTTTATCTCAATAGTGTAGTATTTAGTAAATCTCTCCCCATCTTTAATTCATACTTCCATTAGCCAAAACCATAATTCGTTAGTAAAACTACAAAATACAAGATATAATTAATACAATTAAATGGATACATTATTTTATTTACTCTCACCAACCATGGTTAGGTAATCACACCAACCATTGGTAATGGCTTTCTTTGAGAAGCTAGAGATCAAAGAAAGGAAAATATAACGACATATTCTAGGCCCCAAATTCCATAACAACAAATTAGTCCATACCAGAAATGAAACCCTCTACCATGAAACTGAAAAACTGTCAGACACAATGAGGAAGAGAAGAATAAATTTTTATGGACACATCTTCATAATAAACCTAGATAGACTAACCAAGAACTTTTAGACTTTTTACGTTACAAAAAAAAAAAAAAAAAAAAAAAAAAAAAAAAAAAAAAACTGGCTTAAGAATTCAGAGGACTTAAAAGAACTCCAAATCACATAAAATATGTTCACAGATAGGGATGCTATAAATAAAACCTAAAACGAAAAAAAAATATTTAAATTCAAAATTAAATCCAAAAGAGCAATCAACGTCTCTGAATTAGAAAGAAAATAAGATCCGAAAGAATGAAATAATACTGGGCTAAAAGAAAATCACGTGACATGCAGAAGTGAGTTCACTAACGTACTCCAGAGTTGAGTGCAACGAAAGAAGAAGAAGAGAAATGGATAAGTATTTAGGGTTTGTAAATCCACTTGTGTTTAGTGAATTTATTATTACGTTAAATATTTAAGATAATAAAATGAAATGAAACCTTAAATATTGTTTAGTTTGCTTGTTTGTCATAGCAGTCCTAATGTTCAAGACGTCATGAACATAAAGTCTACGTCCATTGCCAAGGCAACAGAGTTCTCATCTCGCCCTAAAACAGTTCACGTGATATTGTTATTTTTGAGTCTTGTTTCTGTATACTTATGTGCACGGTTAAATTCATGAGTGACTCACTAACTTTATTCATGTGTTCCGAAATGGTTGAACAGTACACCTGGTAGTGTTACCGTGCTGTTCAACACACGTGCTTCCAAGTTAGTGAATTATTAGTGTTTTGAAACTATACTATTAGAGTTTAACTTACACTAGTATACATACGTTGCTTGGTGAAAAACATATTATATTGTACACACTAGAGGATAAATAAAAGTTGCTAGTGTGCAAACAATTAGGTGTATTAAATTCTAGTTACAATTCATGGAAAGTGTGAACATTCAATGTTAGTATATTGAATTACATTCAAGTTGACATGTTAGCAATAGTAATAACATTCAATGAATAAGCCGAAAACTGCATAGTATTTTACAATACAAACCTACGAATGAATTCCTATACTTTTGTGATATACAAACAGAAAACAAACACTGAATAATATAACAACTAAATTAGACACCATATATTTTATTATATTAACCTCTTTAAAAAATAAACCTTCTTATGGACATATAGATACGACTTTTTAGCTTACAATAAACTTTTTTAATAATTTTGACATTTCATAGTCAGTATATTTCATTTCTTAACACTGATATAAAATAAACAATTACCTCCAGATTGATATAACACTTGTTCTCACAAGTGAGGTCAAACAGTACTCACAAGTTTGAGTTTTCTTTACTGTTACTTTATTTGAGTTGTAAAAAGTTACCAAAAGTCATAAAAATCCTTCGGTTTTACCCTTTTCAAGAACCTATAACAACGAATATTATACTAAAATAAATATCCGTGATTTTATGTAATTTGAGTATACTCTTTATCTTAGGGTTATACCTATGTTTTATACATATCACACATTAAATAAATTTATGAAATCAATACCTAGTCTGCATAGGCTGTATTTACTACAATGAATATTAAGTAGGGTAGTTTTGTTCTGTATGGTAAATATGTAATGTAAATGTATGGTAGTTATTCCAAAACTTGGTTAAACTACTATTGTTTGCTGTAAATGTCAGAAATATGTTCGTGATAAATACTATAAGAAGACAGACGTCTGTTTGCGTATTAAAATGAAATTGAAGACTCGTATAACATAAGTCTTCTCATAGATGTGGTATGTGGAGACTTATATTGTTAATCTCACTTGTTAACCTCAGATATGCGATATATCGCATTAATATGATATAAAATATTATTTTACATAATGATTTTTTCAGTATATAGACATGAGTTAATATTACTGTACATTGATTTTATATTTAATCTAATAACAGTTTGTTGAAGAGGCTTTTCTGTGTGGACATTTCTTGACCTCCTTTGGTGAACTTGTACTAAAAGTAAGATCGGAAGAGCGAGGGTTAACAAAAACAAATGATGTTCATCTCCGCCTAACCAAACTTTAGCTTGATAAAATAAAAGTTACTAATTGAATAATTTTGCTATCATAAATCATATATAGGTGAAATAATGTCTCAAAATAATATTACTCTACATGTCAGTAACAAATCATCACACATCATACACTTACAACTGAAATCATTAAACTGGGAAACCCTAAATATTAATACGAAATTCAAATGTAATGAAACAAAGCGTATTCAACACAAATATTTATTAAGCTATCAATGTCTGAATAAACTGACATCACCATCTTGTTTGCTGTTATACCTAAATAGCCAGATTGTTTACTGTTCAACTGCACCACCAGAACTCATATTCTCCCCAAACCTCGATATCCAGCTTGTTTACTGTTCAACAGCACCACCAAAACTCATATTCTTCTTAAACGTACATCACCAGCTTGTTTTCTGTTCAACTGCAACACCAGAACTCATATTCTTCTTAAACCTACAACACCAGCTTGTTTACTGTTCAACTGCACCACCAGAACTCATATTCTTCTTAAACCTCAATAGTTAGTTTGTTTACTTTTCAACTGTACCACCAGATCTCATATTCTCCTTAAACCTCAATAGTTAGTTTGTTTACTTTTCAACTGTACCACCAGATCTCATATTCTCCTTAAACCTCAATAGTTAGTTTGTTTACTTTTCAACTGTACCACCAGATCTCATATTCTCCTTAAACCTCAATAGTTAGTTTGTTTACTTTTCAACTGCACCACCAGATCTCATATTCTCCTTAAACCTCAATAGTTAGTTTGTTTACTTTTCAACTGCACCACCAGATCTCATATTCTCCTTAAACCTCAATAGTTAGTTTGTTTACTTTTCAACTGTACCACCAGATCTCATATTCTCCTTAAACCTCAATAGTTAGTTTGTTTACTTTTCAACTGCACCACCAGAACTCATATTCTCCTTAAACCTCAATAGTTAGTTTGTTTACTTTTCAACTGCACCACCAGAACTCATATTCTTCTTAAACCTACATCACCAGCTTGTTTTCTGTTCAACTGCAGCACCAGAACTCATATTCTCCGAAACCTTAATCAGCAGCTTGTTTACTACTCAATATATTCTCCTTTGAACTCATATTGTCCTTAAACATTTATCTTCAGCTATTTGCTGAAACTAAACCACTAAAGATGACAAGTGTCACGACAGTAGTTCGGCACCAGACAAACATCTGTCATTATACTAGTCACATCTTCCTTCCACTTCTCTGGTATGCCACTGTCTACTTTCTATTCTTGCACGTGTATTTTTCAGGAGTACGAATTTGGTTTTCCAAGCTAGTCACTTTAGAGACAAGGAATCAAATCCTCAGTCCCTTTCTTAATGTCTTCAAATCCTTTTTAATTCTGAATCATACAGTATGATATATTGTCATCTCAAAACAGAAACTAAAAAGATTTTTTAAAATTATCCATGTAATCATTTAATTTCTTTCGAAACCATAATTTTCTAAATAAAGTCCTTACTTTAATGTAGATTTTCTTATCTACATAGTTTTGGATTAGTGTTTGTGATGAGGGAACTGCATGACTGTCGATATTTCCACAGTTCTTATTAAGTTATTGTTTACACAATTATATAAAATGGAGTTAATTTTTACAATCCCCATTACAAGGGATTGATAATTATTTCACTGTAATAAACAGCGTATTTAGAACATCTTTTATTTTTGGGATAAACTGAAGTGAATCACCTTTCAGATATTTGGTTTTACAATACGTGAGCTCCTTGTAGAAGTAATAGATAAGGTTGAAGCAAATTTACTGCCTAAACAGAATTGAATGCACAAAGCAATCGTATTTAAATTTTCTGTTATAGTAGTTTTTTACCAAGAAACTATTCAAATTAAATATTAAATTATAAATAAGAATATTTCTCTCATTTCTTTGATTACGATTATTTGAATACTAATTCATACTCACTAAATTTATTTAATCCATCGATTCATAAATATCTCTAAAATCAACAATGTTTTAGTTGTTGATTTAAGTATTAGAATGTTATGTGTATACAGCTTCCATCTTCACACAATACTCTTTTTATTAGATCAGACACAAATGGAATAATCTCATATCATACTCCATAGACTAAATCTGTCAAATAACACAAGTGTCTTCCAGAGTCTAACATTTATATAGCTAAATGTTATTTGTTATTTGTGTAGGTATATTATTATATAATTAAAATGACAAATATCAATAGTGCTTTTTAAAAACAATTAGTGAATCAGTATTAAAATTTAATTAAAACCTATAATCATTTATGAAAATATTGCAAATACTGTTTCGTAATTTCTTTATGGGTTAGTTCTAAAAGTACAATTAGTAAAAGTATTCATAGGGGATTGTATTCTTTATTTATCTTATAAATGATTAAAACATGTTTGGGCCGTCAGAAAACTTGTTTGAGTTGTATTTCATTGCCTTTATTTATATTTTCCAAGAAGAAAATACAGCCATTTATTGAAAAAGTAGCTATGATGAAGTTTAATAATATATCGCATAAATAATTGCATGTTACTTGGCATTTTGAATGAGAACACATAAACTATTAGATATTGGGTAACCGTTGCTTACAATACAAACGTAACGCATGTAGTCATACAATGCTCAATTTATTAAGAAAACACTTAATATAATTAAGAAGAGTTTACAAAAATCAGTGAAACGCAAAATTAATAAATTACTTAATGTTAAGTATTACAATATTTTATATACAGTACAAATAAACGTCACACAACACAAGTATCTTTTGTGAATCCCTCTGGTCTGAGGAAGGTGAGCGTGGTTCACCGAAATCGATCCCCACAATATTTGTGCATTTGTACTTGTATTGTAGTATATTTGTGCATTTTGTACTTATGCTGTAATAAATTTGTGTTGTGTAACGTTTACTTGTACTGTATATGTACCAACATGTATTATGCTAATTAAAAACTATTTAATATTTTATATAATGACTTTATTATTAAATACTGTTATACGCATAAATAACTGTTTAGATAATTTTAGGATATGATGGAACTGTTAGGTTTATTCATATATTCTGTTAAACAATAAATGATTGATTGCCCAATAATATATATCACAATAAGGTAATTTTTTGGGGCAATTTATTTTAATAACATATTTTTAAATTAACTTTGTTCCATATACAATTCAACATTTTATAACATGAATATTAAATAACTCGTTTTAGAATAGACTCTAATCCATAATTAAGTCAACTTTCTATAGAATATTTAAAAAAAGTAATTAGTAAACAAATATTTTAAAATTTGTATGATTTAAAGTTTTATTTTATTACAAATACCTTATGAATTAGTGACGTTAAAGTCTTGCAGTAGACTGGTTGATGACGAAGGTCCCCAGCGCAGTATTTCACACATCTCGTGACACATGGACTGTCCGACTGCCACTGATGGTTCACCAGCTTTATGATTACCAAGGGACCACATTTTAATGTTCAACCATTTATAACACACAACTCAACACTTTATCTGTTACTGTAATTTATAACCTCTTTTTTATTGGGTTTATGATTACTCATATGTTCACGTCTAAGGTTATTTTGGCAGCATTACGAAAATTTTACATGTTACATACATTAATATGCTCGTTCGAATTTTTAATTTGGTCAATTGACTCTGTAATTATGAATGATATTTAAAACTGAAAAGAAATATCAGCTAACGATAAAAGACAATAATAATATTGCTAAGGGGGACAGTTAATAAATCTAATTATTGGCCAGGCTTCATTATGTGATACATTACTTGTTTGGGATAAAAAGTATAAAATAACTGCTATCAAATCACATTATGAAAACAGATTTTTATTTCAAAGTTATGTATGTCATGAAGCAATTACTAAATAAAATACCTCATAACGTTAAATTAAAGATCTCACTGAAATCACGGAAACCTACGTGAAGCATAGACAATGTGTCAGTTACCCACAAGAGTTCTGATGGTGACATCTTTGTCTTAGCAATCCTAGTGTTAGAAACTACAATAGTTAATGTTTATATGCCTGCTAACATCCACCGGCCTGACGATAGGGTTTTGTAAAGTTTTGAACACCCTGTCCTCCATTTGGAGGAATTTAACGGTCTCCATAGCTCTGACAGCCATTACTACTGTATGTGTATGGGCGGGAGGGTGGGTCATTACTAATGTATGTGTATGGGCGGGGGACTGGGTTATTACCACTGTACGTGTATGGGTGGGCGGGTGGGTCATTACCACTGTACATGTATTTTCATTACCACTGTACGTGTATGGGCGGGCGGGTTGGTCATTACCACTTAACATGTATTTCATTACTACTGTATATGTATGGGCGGGAGGGTGGGTTACAACATGGGGCTACAACATCGACGATGTGAAGGGCAGTAAGCTGACTGAGCTGAAGGGAATAATCTTTCTCTGATCTTTGATGCTAGAGATTCAGCGACTTTTTATTCAGCTCATTGGCATCGAGGTTACTCCACCGACATAAGCTTCTACTCAGGTGACCAAAACCAATTACAGGGAAAGTTCTTGATGCTTTTCCTTACTCTCAATATAGGCCAGAACTGTTTCCTTTGTTGGAGATAAATACTCATTAGGAATCAAAATTCTCATAATTCCATCTTGTCCAATGCCTAGATGGAATTTTAATGAATCACACTGGAAAGCCTTTACTTCTAGGCTTGACGATAGCATCAGGTTTAGTCCCTCAATGATAATAAATTACAAACAATTTACAAATCTCGTCTCGTCTATTGTTAAAGCTTGCGTACCAAGAGGATATACAAACGATTATTTACTAGGTTGGAGTAAGGAATCAGACGACCTCTACAAATATTTAAATACTAATGAAAACGCCAAAATGGCTAATATGCTACTGCACTCTTTTGACAGTACCAGAAAGGAAAAATTTGTTAACATTGTTGAAGATATAAACTTTACCCACAGCAGTAGAAAAGCGGGGACACTTTTAAGACAACTAGTACATCTACAAATCAAAGAAAAGTGCTCGACGATAAGGCTTCTAATATATCTTAACGGATAGTCAGATTATCAAAGTCAACCCATCGTCTTTCTGACAAACATGTACTGTAAAAGTTGAATGAAATAAAAAGAAGTCAAATGGCACTCCTGGAAGCTCCGAAATAGTCAGGGAGTAAGAAAGAGATAGGGCGATTTCCGCTATACCAGCAAAAAAGCCGGTATCTTTCCGGCATTTTTAATGCATGCTGATAGCAAAGAGAAAAAAATGTCTTCAAACAGTCTATTAGCTACAGGTGATATGCAAAAACATTCAAGTGACCAAAAGTAGTAGTTGTTCTGAGGCCTGGCAAAGATCCTGAACGGGTGGAAAGTTATCGTCCAATATATATTCTTAGTGATTGTTATAAGTTGGTAGAAAGCTTGTTATACAATAGGATATTACCGATTATTGATTCTAATGTTCCGGTTTAGTAGACTGATTTTCGACCAGGCCGAAGTTGTAGCGACTAGATCCAAGCTCTGAAATCATTTACCGAGAATGGGCTTGAAAAGAAGTTGAAAATCTGCCGCTTTTATTGATCTAACAGCCGCCTATGACACAATATGGTGCAAAGGTTTATTGTTAAAGTATACAGTCTCCTTCACTGTCCTTTTCTTTTACAACTTTTGAATTCAATGCTTAGTTAGCGGTCGTGAAGATTATATATATAAGATTATATAGCGTGAAGATAGTAAAGCTCTTATAGACAGCTCAAGGATGATCTGCCAAAGGGGTCTGTACTTTAGCAGATGTTATTGCTTCAGCTTACTAACACAAGAACTTCTTAACTACTGAGCAAAAACGTACAAATGACCTTGTAGCCCTCGAAGAGTATTTTCTAACATGGGAGCTGAATTCTAACCCCTAAAAAAACCAAGGTAGCCTTTTTCCACCTAAGTAATAGACTGGCTAATCGAAAACTGAACACCTTTCTAAATGGTGTAAAACACCATCATGATGATCACCCTCAGTACCTGGAAGTACCGTTAGATCGATCGCTGTTGTTTGAAATCCATCTTCAAAAAACAGCAGCTAAAATCCAAACCAGGGAAAGTGTATATTGCTGGAACAATCTGGAGAGCCAACACACACGTCCTGCGTACAGTTACTTTGTCACTGGTATTTTCACCAGCTGAATATAGTGCTAAATAGTGTTCACACTACAGCGATTGATGTCCAACTTAATAGGGTCATGAGGACTATTAGTGGTTCTTTCTGTCAACTCTGCAATATAGCTTCTCCAAAGATAAGACGTCAGAAGGCACTACTGAAAGAATTCAATACGATCTTGAATGCACCACGCCTCCCCATTACATACACGTCAGAGCAGACTCTTAAAATCTCCTCGACACTCTTGAATCGGTTCCGAACCGGCGTTGGCAGATGCAATTACTGGAAATACACATGGGGATTGACACTGATCATTCATGTGATTCCGGAGAGTTTTTCCAAACCACGGGTCACATATATACAGAGTGCCCCATGCGCCTCTTTACGGAGGGATTATTAAGCATTAACAGAACAGTGAGGCAGGTCTCAAATGGCTCGAAGTACTGGACTTAGCTGTGTGACGGAAGACCACTCAACATTTTAATCCAATCAATATGCCATCATGACTTTTGGATCTTTATCCAAATATACATCGCAGCTTTTTAAAATTAACAAATGGTAAATGACCACAAACCACAAGATATATACAGAAATCATAAACTTATTCATTCAAGGCATAAATTATACTTAAATCATGCTGTCCTACAAAGGCATGATTTTATAAGCAAGTATTTTAAACTAAACCAACTACAGAACTTAGTAATAATAATGTTTATTAAGTTTGAAAACACTTTGTTTTAGTAAGCGGACGATTTTTGTGAAAAGAAACATATAAGATAATGTATAGAAATTTCATCTTAAAAAAATATTAAAGTATAATTATTTTACTTTCTAAGCTTTATTTAATGTTGTTGCTAACACCACAAAGGAGGCTGATTTCACTTGTGTTTTTACTGTAGGCTAAATTAGATACAATCTTTTATTTTTTTCCTGCTTTATTTTTCATTGTTAAGGTTCTAATCAAGAAATCTTGTCAATTGTGATCAGTAAAATTTCCTATATTAAAAAAAAGTAATATTGTATTTATTGTTAATAGAGGAAAATAAGTTCATTACGCATTCTGTAATGTAAGAATTTTATATAAATATAAACATTTTGATTTTAGATATACTGTAAGAAACTCATACAAACAAATTATATTAATAAGTTCTATACATACAGCATATTTTTAACTATGTGAAAAGTCAAAAGTAGTACATTAGAATTCGTCTTCGTTATATAAACTTTTTTATGTACAAGAGTTTATTTCTTTTTATATGTATTTCTTCTGTAAATATAAAAATACTGTAATGAAATCCATTTTCGATTAATTGAAAACGTATATTCCTTACAATTAAATGCTTAAAACTATAACTATTGGGACTTGTTAATCTTAAACTGTTTGTGGCTAGTATCATTATTAATTTATTACTTTTCTGATAATAATAGTAAGGAAAGTTTAAATATCAAATAAGACTAAACAAGTAAGATAATAATTTATGTAAGCTAAACAATTTATATACTAAACAATGAAGTCGAAATGCTTGATAAAAGTTTGTAAACACTAAGTGGAATATACGAGTATGTACATTCGTGGTTTCGGAAAAGGTTTGTACTTGATTTGATATATTAAGATACATTTTGGTAAATAATTTTTCTTCAAATTAATAGTTTATTAGAAGACGTTTTCCAATATATGGTGGATGGAGAAACAGTTCCAATATTGCTAAATGTTGTATTTGAATTCAATAATAAAAGAGGAATTTATCTTCGTTTCAAAACAAAGATTACATTTAAAACTACAGAACATTTGTAAATAAGACTTTTGTTTGCAAGTCGTGCATTGAGCACTCGTAAAAAACCTACGTGACACGGGCCACACGTGTCATATTAATGAATGTCATAGTGATACAGACACAAAAAAAAGGACCCCCTTGCCAACTCTGGTTTGCAGGCGTTCTACAGGTCGTATTGTGGCGGGCAAACCGGGCTATTAAGTCGCATGATAATGATGCCGTTATTAAATATTTTCTATATAAGGTCTTTTTTACAGATAGCAACACTTTTTCAATTGATACATTGTTTTACAAATCACTGAATATTATTCAATCAACCTTGTTTGTACTTCAAAATGAACCTTGTACAACTTTACTAATTATTTTTTCCATAAACATTTTGATACCTATATTATCATATCATGTCATGAAAAAACTCCTACTATGTTAAAGAGCACGTCATTTTAGCATACTAATATTATAATATTACTTAAAAATTATTTACTGTTTTTCTCAAGGAACATTACGTGAACATTTCAGTTCCACATAAACATACACCAACAAAATAAAACGTTTATCAAATATCCGAAAAAATTAAAAATATTAGCTTGTGTTTAATTTTAGCTGTCGTAATAAACATAAAAACGCAATCATTACATTAGATACTACACGTGATGCATGGCTGTACGCTGGACAAACCCGCGTTCATTCAAGTCTGTAACTATCAGTACTAGTGATTAGTAAGATTGCTTAAACGACAACACTTTATAGATTCAGGAACTTTCTTATTAAGATCAAAATACAAAATTGTTAAATTGTGTCCATGACAACATATTGTTGTCCAAATATAAATAAGAAACATATGTTCTTAATAAAATAAAATGTTAAATAGAAATAAACACGGTACTAACACCTCCCTTTTTATTATTATTATTTTTTTAAGATCTTATGAACCTTCTGTTTCTTGTATGCAGGCTTCTATTCACATCAATTATATACGTTTGCAAATCAAATATTTAAATCAAATAACGCTGTAGGTCCCAAAGTTGCCTTGGCTATTAGGCTATTAATAAATAGTCCTTTCTGAGCTAAGTCAAACTCAGATAGTACTGTAACAATGACTACAATCGTTCATCTACACTCATCACACTAATTCACTCCTCATATTCACCCATATCTCTACGATCGGTGTCTTAGAGACGAATAATGAATAACAACTTTTCCTTTTACCCACGGATAATTTTTTTCTTGAGGTTTTCTTCCTACCCACACAACTTGATCAATTCTAACTGGGACCAGCTCTTTGTTTCCTATGTCATATGACCGTTTATAGGCTAACTTGTTTTATCCCATCTCTAGACAATGCGTTTAGGTGTGTTAAGCTACAACTGGTCCGGGTTTATAGGTAGAATTTTAGTTCTTCTGCAGAACATCAACTGAACTGGACTGTAACCAATACCCTGCAATACTCTCAACTCAAGTAACGCCTGTTGGAAGTCAATACCATTTTCTCTTACTTTTTTCAAGAGAGTTTTCAAAATATTCACAGCTGATTCGGCTTTCCTATTTGCTTGAAAGTGTTACGGAGACAAAAAGACTAACCCGAACTTCCACTCTCAGGCAAATTCTTTAACAAGTTCCTAAAAATATTTTAAATTTAATCTTTACAAAACATTAGTTTTTTTAACAATACTTTATTCCATTGCTATACCTAGTAGATACGTGTATATTTGAAAGAAAAAAACACTATATTGTACCAAATTTGTAACAATGAGTGAGGTTGGGACTAAAAATTCTTCTCTTACACCTTACTGCTAACTGAATCAATACATTTAAAAACGAAGTTTACATTTACAATTTAAAAACGAAGTTAGTTAAAATAGAAACTATGAGGTTATTTCACCGTACTCAATTACTTCGTAGATGACAGAAATAATAATTATTTCATGATTTCTAAGATAACTTATTTTTCGTCTTGACTAATTAGTTAGTATACACATATTTTAAGCTATTATTCTCATGTTTCTCTTGAGATTTTCCGATTATTACTTAATGCTTAATGGTTAATGCCAATGTACATTTATTTAATAAATTATGTGTTCTTTATATAATTATTTTTTTTATATAAGTGAAAAAAGTTGTTTTCAAAATATTTTCAGTTCAGTAAAAAGAAATTTTTTCGCTTGAGGCAGATTCAATTTAGTATGATGCAAATAGCTTTTAACCACTTCAGTGCTAATTACAGGACAGGAAACCTTTTACCTCTGGTAAATTATTATTTGCACTTTGTATTACTTAATGAAGGCTTTTTTTAACAACGGATATATTTTACGTCAGAAAACTCGTTACAAAAAGCTTTTTAGTAATGAAATGCATATTATACTATTAAATAAGTTGTACTAATTTCATTTTATTTGCAACCTTCAGGAATTCGTGACAGTGAGTTCATTTATCTTTATAATTTTTATAAAACCAAATATATGAAAACTAGTTTCTACGGATGAAAATTTTTAATATTCCAATAAATTAAAATTAAATAATCATTCAAAATTAAAAACATAAATACTTCAAGTATCGCGTAATATCCTTAATTAAAGTTAAATAGGTATATTTTACGAATAGGTAAATTTATAATTATGATATATTATATCCTCATGAAATTGGGTCTTCTTCAAAATACCTTACAGATGAGCTGATAGAAAGACATAGGTGTGTTCTGTATATAATGATGGGCTTTATTCTAAAGTTCTAATGATGGGCTTTATTCTAAAGTTTCATTTATTGTTTCAGTAAATTGTAAATTTATTTACAGAAACGTAGGCCTATGATAAAATTTAAAATGTACATAGCTGTATTGATGTAATTTTGTAATAACTTATGAAAGTTGAGTTAGTTACTACGACCTGTGGAAACAATTGTAGTTACATTGTGGAAACATGTTGGTAACTATAGATAATATAAACTAACTAGGTTTTACTTGAATACACAATACGGGGGTGCTGAAAAGTCTTGAAATGGTCTAATACCTTCTCTACTCGTACACGTACAACCACAAAACTTTGTACTATGACATAGGGCTTAAAATTCAATTTTTATGCAATCGGTAGCTCGTCACAACCTCATTGGGATAGTCCGTATTTGAAAATTAAGCATAGGGTGATGTGCATACTATTTTAAAGGTCATAATTAATAGAAAATATTGCCACAAATTAGACCTCAAATGAGTAATCCAAAACAAAATGGCGTTGCTCGAAAGTTTCAATAAAGAACTTATTTGCAAATATAAAAGTTGCTTCATTTTATTTTAATCATATGAGATGGAGCTACAAAACTTCAGAAATGATTACTGTGCACAAACACCTACTTTAAGATGTATTCAGTGTCATGAGGAGTTGGTAGAACGTTTTTAATGTAAGCATAGGTTGATATGCATATCGTTTTAAAAGACCTGTCAAGCAAAGAGGAATGCTGCAAACCCAACTTACAACGCTCTATCTGCTACAAAATGGTAGTGGTTCAAGGATTATAAAAGCACACTGTAAATTAAGGGAATTACTGTGACTAGTTTAATTTCACATTAACAATGTTTAGTGATTAATAACACTAGCAACACAAAATCACCTTCCTAAATTGTTACAAGAGGTGTTCAAATTGTTTTCCCTCGGCTTCTTGGCAATATCCCAGCAGGTGATAAAGAGCTGACAACGCGGTTTTCAGTACATCTATTGGAATAAGCGCAGCTTCTACAATACGGGTCTCAGATGTGGCAACTCGTGTGGTTTGGTTCGGTAAATTTGATCTTTCAAATGGCCCCAGAAAAAGTATCCGGAGATCGAGCCCACCAATTTACCGCGCCTCTTCTACCAATCCATTTACCTGTGAGCACATGGTTTGAAAGATGTCTTACGTCTAAACCAAAGTAAAAAGGCGCTACATTTTTTTGGAACCTAGAACGCTTCTAGAATCATCACCAGCAATAATCCACAAGGCAGGAATTATTTGGTTTCGAAGCATTGCTAAATATTGATCAGAGTTTAAGTTTCCTTTAATAAAAATGGTTAAGATTTGTTTATTAAGATTTGTATGTTAAGATTCCCTATTTACGCTGTCCATAAGTTCACAAAACCCCAAACGACGGCCAAACTTGTCTTCACATAATTCGTGAACTAAGCGCGTTTTATAACCTTTAAAATTATTTCGTTTTAAAATTCTACTCACTGAAAAGCGGCTGACACAACAAATGTCTGTAAGACATCCAACGTCTTGCTCTTATTCATAGCTGTCTGCGGCCTTTCAGATTTTGTTACATATTATACAAAACAATTTATTGTGTAAAAAACAATAGATTTTCAAATAGTGTTTCTATCTTTGAAAGAGTCATTAAATAAATGTCGTACCTCTGCCAACGATCGAATACGATAACCTCACATCATTAGCAAAGTGATTCTTTTGTTCTCGCTTAGTAAAATAGTGACAAAAAGAGTAATTAGGCAAAATGCCGAGTTACAGCTACCTACTACGCTCAATAATGTTTGGAGGCAACTGAACTAGCAAATGCATTTCTGACACGTAGAAACCCTTAATTATAATTTTAACATTCATTTAATGTGCAGAGGTCAACTGACAGAGAAAGCAAACACTATTCCAGAACTTAGACATCCCAATCTTAGCGATTCCCTGATTAGATAATAACCATTTGGGTGGTTCCTCAAGGAATAAGATGTTGGTTATTTCTTTGTTGTTATTAATTAGGGGAAACATAAAGCCGGAGAAACCTTTAAAAACAATGCATTACTGTAATTCCTAATACCGAACGATTTTTTAACGGATAAAGCTCTTGAAGTTCAGCTAGCAGATTTCTTTTTTACTTGACCAGAGCTTAAAATAATGTCCATATCAACCTATACTTACATTAAAAATGTTCTACAGATTCTCATGGACCGTCCATATATAAGAACAGGATTATCAATACATCTTAAAGTAGATGTTTGTGCAGAGTAATCATGTGTGAAGTTTTGTAGCTTCATCTGATTCTGGTACAATAAAATTAATACATTCTTGACCTTGCACATAGGACCACTATTGAAACTTCCTAGCGCCGCCATTTTGTTGTCCAATTCATAGCTTTATGTTTGTAGGTTTACGAGTACCGTCTCAGGACTTTCCTCACTCCTTTATATAAAATAACACAACACTCAGGGCTTTAACATTTTCCAAGTGGCATCTTTATATCATTCTAATGCTTGAACTATGATTAAGTTACAAATTAGAAAATGTTACCATTATGTGCAATTTAACTGTCAACAAGGAGACCAAATATGCAGTTTTTATGTATTGTAGAAAACTTCTTATTTTGTTGTTTTGTAAGATGTTCAAGTAACAAAAGAAGTTCTTCTAAATAGCTATTGGAGTTTGTGCAAAATCGAGTATTATAAACATTCTATTAATACTAGGTTCTATTAATCTATTTATCGTTGCTGTAATGTTTTCGTCGTGACATATACCAAACTTTATCGAGGCTTTGGTTCTTGATTTTTTATTTGTTTACTGTTATCTCTTTGAAGCATGAAGGTGAGTAGAACTGACCACTTAATTTTTGCCCTTTCCAGCATGGTGGTTAGCAATGCAAACCACTTAATAATAACATTCTAGCCTGCTACCTAGTGGCCAAAACATTAACTAAGTAATATGTATGGTTCTTCCAAAGCATGACAGATGGCAGTGTGATGCTGCTTTTGCCAAAATTATGTTTTATGTGAGTCAGCTGAGTTGTAAACAAGTCCTTTGATCAATGTTGTGCCCATGTTTACATTTGTTATGATTAACACTCAGTGTTTATGGTAGTGAGTTATAATGTGCTTTAACTTTTTAATTAATGATATAACAAATTGAGAACATGCAATATTTTATTATTTGGTGAACAGTATGGTGCTCGTTTTACTGTTTTAACAAGTGGTTAGAAGAGCTGACCACCATGCACTCAGGGTAGGCCTAACCTATATGTAAACATTGGAACTTTTATTATTTTCCTGGGTAACTTTGTCGTGGATCGTGAAGCAATTGCCAAATATTTTGAAGAAATACCTAGTGGTTCAGATCTTGATCACTCTGATGACACAGATGAAGATTCAACGTGGTTTTCTTCTGAAATGGAGTCGAGTACAAGTAAGATAACACAATTTTTACCTTCATCCTCTGATGATTCTTCTGATGAAGAGGAGGTCCCTTCTGCTAAGAGTTTGTTACACACTTCCTCTAAGGAACATAGGGATTCAGTATATAAAAGCTTACATTTCACTCCTATAATTCCGAATAAAACCTACTCTCACCAGAGTAAGCTTGGTAAGCCTAATGAAACTTCCCTCAGAGTTTCTGATGAATTGTTGCATGACAGTCCAGTGTCAGTGTCCCCAAATGACACTCTTTTGGTATATAGATATAGGTATATACTTTGTAAAGAAAAAAGACAGTAATTTGACACTATTCTATTTTTATTATTCAATTTACATTTTGTATTTCAATGAATATTTAAATGTTCATAGAATATTTTTTTTAATGGTCATATTTTTCCAGTTTTAATAATATGTTTAGTTTTAAGAACTTAATAAACGTTTGTTTCATGTTATTTCAGACTATTAAATTTATTCTCAATTCATAAACTTATATTTAACTGTTGTAGTAGTGAGTGGTTAGTATAGCTAACCACCAAGTATAGGGCCGCCGTTTACACGGTGGTCACCACAGCTAACCACATTTCAAAAGGTAATAAAATGTTAAATAGATGTTTAATAAAAATTTTAGTGAGTTTTTCTTAAACAGACAGACAATACTTACATAAAAAATTTTAGAAAACCTAAAATTTGTAAAAAAAATGTTCCTGTGCTTGAAAGGGTTTTTATTACTGAAAATATCCGTGCTTACGGATATACGTAGAGTATTTACAAATGTTGACCAATAATTGATAACTTAACTTTCGAAGAGCTTCAAGTTCTGACGTTATCACATGTTTCACTAATGGGTATTGTGACTATAAACTATTATTTATCAACAGGTTATCACCTGAAACTACCGATAAAACTGTGCTATACAATCTTCAGAGGGATTAAGCGTTATAATGTCTTTAATTTTTTCCACATAATTTTAAAATGTTTAGCACTGGTTTTTATGATATATTTATAACTTAGATTACATTGTATATATAATGTTTTATATTAGCAATATATTATAACTTTAATATTTTTTTTAAATACTCGTATAATCGGTTTGTTCTCTTTAAACTAATATATATCAAATAGTTTGTGGCCCACCGATATAGTTATAAAATGTCTAGTGGTCCTGGGGACTACAAGGTTGGTAATCGCTGTTCTAGACAACACAATACCACAAAATGTCTTTATAGTATTTTTACCAATTACAGGCTAGTGTAGCTACTGTTGCCAGATCGTTCATAGCACTAGGTAATCGTATGTTTACATTCCTTTCAAATAAATCATCTACTGTAAATATATTATATTTAGGATGGTATTTAGGAGTTAATAAATGATATTCCGAGTAAAACAGTCGTTTCATGTCCGACCCCAGCCTTCATTATTACAATATCTGTCAATTAGGTCGTGTTAAATAATACATTTTAATTTATTCATATGTATACATTTTTAGATATTTTATAATGATTAATCATTTAAAACATATTCGTCTTTTATAAATAACAATTATATTTTATAAGAAATAGTATAACATATTATATCCTAGAAATATTTTTTATGAGTGTTATACTTATGAAAAATATTTCTAGGATACAAAACAAACCATGAAGGGTAAAATGTAAGAAGGAATTTATTGATCAGAAAATAAACGTAGGTAGTGGAGCAAAACTGTTTCTGCGAGAAGTTGGTTGCCATATAAGAACAATGATACTTTACTGTTATTGTAACTTTTCACTTTCTCCAGGCAATATGAGAAATACGGAAAACATCTTAGCTTGGGCGACTTTTACTCTAAGGCATTACTGCCAAACCTTTTTGACAAAAATTTGTCTAAAAACTGTTATTGAATACATATTTACCAATAAATACATTTACGTAGTAGAACATGCAAGATTTTTAATTTATCATTTTAACTCCTATATTTATTACAATCTTTGCGTTTGTAAAATAATAAATATATTTTTAACAATACAGTATTTTAGTATACTAAGTTTCTGCTACGTACTTTAAATATTTTTTCTGTACAAATAATTATCAATAATAGCTTATCGTAGCTTTGTTCAATGTATCTATCGATTGAACATTTGTAAAAGTTTCTATCTTTTATTTCCTTATCATTAATATTAATAGTATAAGGGTTTTATATTTTTATCTTACTTATAAAAGCTTACTTTTTAAAAGCTATTTTTGAGTGTTACAATTTATTTTAAATCCCAAAATCATCAACCAAATTGATTAAATGTTTGTTCTGGTCATAAGTCACAAATATTAGCAATTTTAAAAATTTTTATACAATTCAATTAGTAGCCAAATATAAACTTAGAAAGAAATACTTAAATAATAATTTTTTAATTGGATGAGTGTAATTTAAAAGTAATTGTGTAATTACAAAGACTGTTTTTTATCTGACATTGTTTCAACTCTATCAAACCAGGTATGTGTACAAAGTTCAAAACTTTAAGGAAGCATGCGACAAGTAATATACATTTTTTCGCTATGTCTATAAAAATATTTATATTTTATTTTGAGAAAATTGAAAATATCTTACTTATAACTTATTAATCACATGCTTAATAAGTACCTACATTATATAATACCTGAATTTTACAAATTTATCTTTGTTTTAATCTATTTGGTAGAAAGGGTTATACCTAAACAGTACCATACGTGTCTAAGCATATTTTATTTTGACATGTTGTGAAGCTCTATGTATAGTAAACTGTACAATATATAGCCCTAACCAACATACATTGTCCTCATGTTCATAGGTCAATTGTGTTATGTGCAGTCCACTATCCTACAGTACATTATATCTTAGATCCAACTGTATTATAGTAAACTGTGCAATATATAGCCCTAACCAACATACATTGTCCTCATGTTCATAGGTCAATTGTGTTATGTGCAGTCCACTATCCTACAGTACAATTATATCTTAGATCCAACTGTATTATAGTAAACTGTGCCATATATAGCCCTAACCAACATAAATTGTCCTCATGTTCATAGGTAAATTGTGTTATGTGCGGTCCACTATCCTACAGTACAATTATATCTTAGATCCAAATGTATTGTAGTAAACTATGCAATATATAGCCCTAACCAACATACATTGTCCTCATGTTCATAGGTCAATTGTGTTATGTGCAGTCCACTATCCTACAGTACAGTTATATCTTAGATCCAACTGTATTATAGTAAACTGTGTAATATATTAGCCGTAACCAACATACATTGTCCTCATGTTAATAGGTATCTTGTGTTATGTGCAGTCCCCTATCCTACAGTACAGTTATATCTTAGATCCAACTGTATTATAGTAAACTGTGCAATATATAGCCCTAACCAACATACATTGTCCTCATGTTCATAGGTCTATTGTGTTATGTGCAGTCCACTATCCTACAGTACAATTATATCTTAGATCCAAATTTATTGTAGGAAACTGTGCAATATATAGCCCTAACCAACATACATTGTCCTCATGTTCATAGGTCAATTGTGTTATGTGCAGTCCACTATCCTACAGTACAATTATATCTTAGATCCAACTGTATTATAGTTAACTGTGCAATATATAGCCCTAACCAACATACATTGTCCTCATGTTCATAGGTCTATTGTGTTATGTGCAGTCCACTATCCTACAGTACAATTATATCTTAGATCCAAATTTATTGTAGGAAACTGTGCAATATAGAGCCTTAACCAACATACATTGTCCTCATGTTCATAGGTCAATTGTGTTATGTGCAGTCCATTATCCTACAGTACAATTTATATCTTAGATCCAACTGTATTGTAGTAAACTGTGCAATATATAGCCCTAACCAACATACATTGTCCTCATGTTCATAGGTCAATTGTGTTATGTGCAGTCCACTATCCTACTGTACAATTATAACTTAGATCCAACTGTATTATAGTAAACTTTGCAATATATAGCCCTAACCAACACACATTGTCCTCATGTTCATAGGTCAATTGTGTTATGTGCAGTCCACTATCCTACAGTACATTATATCTTAGATCCAAACTGTATTATAGTAAACTGTGCAATATATAGCCCTAACCAACATACATTGTCCTCATGTTCATAGGTCTATTATGTTATTTGCAGTCCACTATCTTACAGTACAATTATATCTTAGATCCAACTGTATTGTAGTAAGCTGTGCAATATATAGCCCTAACCAACATATATTGTCCTCTTGGTCATAGGTCAATTGTGTTATGTGCAGTCCACTATCTTACAGTACAATTATATCTTAGATCCAATTGTATTATAGTAAACTGTGCAATATATAGCCCTAACTAACATACATTGTCCTCATGTTCATAGGTAGATTATGTTATTTGCAGTCCACTATCTTACAGTACAATTATATCTTAGATCCAACTGGATTATAGTAAACTGTGCAATATATAGCTCTAACCAACATACATTGTCCTCATGTTCATAGGTCAATTGTGTTATGTGCAGTCCACTATCCTACAGTACAATTATATCTTAGATCCAACTGTATTATAGTAAACTGTGCAACATACAGCCTTATCCAACAACATTGTCCTCATGCTCATAGGTCTATTGTGTTATGTGCAGTCCACTATCCTACAGTACAATTATATCTTAGATACAACTGTATTATAGTAAACTGTGCAATATATAGCCCTAACCAACATACATTGTCCTTATGTTCATAGGTCAATTGTGTTATGTGCAGTCCACTATCCTACAATACAATTATATCTTAGATCCAACTGTATTATAGTAAAATGTGCAATATATAGCCCTAACCAACATACATTGTCCTCATGTTCATAGGTCTATTGTGTTATGTTCAGTCCACTATCCTACTGTACTATTATATCTTAGATCCAACTGTATTATAGTAAACTGTGCAACATACAGCCTTAACCAACAACATTGTCCTCATGCTCATAGGTCTATTGTGTTATGTGCAGTGCACTATTGTACAGTACAATTATATCTTAGATCCAACTGTATTATAGTAAACTGTGCAATATATAGCCATAACCAACATACATTGTCCTCATGTAAATAGGTCTCTTGTGTTATGTGCAGTCCACTATCCTACAGTACAATTATATCTTAGATTCAACTGTATTATAGTAAACTGTGCAATATATAGCCCTAACCAACATACATTGTCCTCATGTTCATAGGTCTATTATGTTATGTGCATTCCACTATCCTACAGTACATTATATCTTAGATCCAACTGTATTATAGTAAACTGTGCAATATACAGCCCAAACCGACATACATTGTCCTCATGGTCATAGGTCTCTTGTGTTATGTGCAGTTCACTATCCTACATTACAATTATATCTTAGATCCAAATGTATTATAGTAAACTGAGCAATATATAGCCCTAACCAACATACATTGTCCTCATGCTCATAGGTTTATTGTGTTATGTGAATTCCACTATCCTATAGTACATTATATCTTAGATCCAACTGTATTATAGTAAACTGTGCAATATACAGCCCTAACCAACATACATTGTCCTCATGTTCATAGGTCTATTGTGTTATGTGCAGTCCACTATCCTACAGTACAGTTATATCTTAGATCCAACTGTATTATAGTAAACTGTGCAATATATTAGCCGTAACCAACATACATTGTCCTCATGTTCATAGGTCTATTGTGTTATGTGCAGTCCACTATCCTACAGTACAATTATATCTTAGATCCAACTGTATTATAGTAAACTGTGCAATATACAGCCCAAACCGACATACATTGTCCTCATGTTCATAGGTCTCTTGTGTTATGTGCAGTCCACTATCCTACAGTACAATTTATATCTTAGATCCAACTGTATTATAGTAAACTGTGCAACATACAGCCTTAACCAACAACATTGTCCTCATGCTCATAGGTCTATTGTGTTATGTGCAGTCCACTATCCTACAGTACAATTATATCTTAGATCCAACTGTATTATAGTAAACTGTGCAACATACAGCCTTAACCAACAACATTGTCCTCATGCTCATAGGTCTATTGTGTTATGTGCAGTCCACTATCGTACAGTACAATTATATCTTAGATCCAACTGTATTATAGTAAACAGTGCAATATATAGCCGTAACCAACATACATTGTCCTCATGTAAATAAGTCTCTTGTGTTATGTGCAGTCCACTATCCTAAAGTACAATTATATCTTAGATTCAACTGTATTATAGTAAACTGTGCAATATATAGCCCTAATCAACAACATTGTCCTCATGTTCATTGGTCTATTGAGTTATGTGCATTCCACTATCCTACAGTACATAATATCTTAGATCCAACTGTATTATAGTAAATTGTGACACATACAGCCCTAACCAACAACATTGTCCTCATGCTCATAGGTTTCTTGTGTTATGTGCAGTCCACTATCCTACAGTACAATTATATCTTAGATCCAACTGTATTATAATAAACTGTGCAATATATAGCCCAAACCAACATACATTGTCCTCATGTTCATTGGTCTATTAAGTTATGTGCATTCCATTATCCTACAGTACGTTATATCTTAGACCCAACTGTATTATAGTAAACTGTGCAATATATAGCCCTAACCAACAACATTGTCCTCATGTTCATAGGTCTATTATGTTATGTGCATTCCACTATCCTACAGTACTTTATATCTTAGATCCAACTGTATTATAGTAAACTGTGCAATATATAGCCCTAACCAACATACATTGTCCTCATGTTCATAGGTCTATTGTGTTATGTGCAGTCCACTATCCTACAGTACAATTATATCTTAGATCCAAATGTATTATAGTAAACTGAGCAATATATAGCCCTAACCAACATACATTGTCCTCATGTTCATAGGTCTATTGTGTTATGTGCAGTCCACTATCCTACAGTACAATTATATCTTAGATCCAACTGTATTATAGTAAACTGTGCAATATATAGCCCTAACCAACATACATTGTCCTCATGTTCATAGGTCTATTGTGTTATGTGCAGTCCACTATCCTACAGTACATTATATCTTAGATCCAACTGTATTATAGTAAACTGTGCAATATACAGCCCAAACCAACATACATTGTCCTCATGTTCATAGGTCTTTTTTGTTATGTGCAGTCCACTATCGTACAGTACAATTATATCTTAGATCCAACTGTATTGTAGTAAACTGTGCAATATATAGCCCTAACCAACATACATTGTCCTCATGTTCATAGGTCAATTGTGTTATGTGCAGTCCACTATCCTACAGTACAATTATATTTTAGATCCAACTGTATTATAGTAAACTGTGCAATATATAGCCCTATCCAACATACATTGTCCTCATGTTCATAGGTCAATTGTGTTATATGCAGTCCACTATCTTACAGTACAGTTATATCTTAGATCAAACTGTATTATAGTAAACTGTGCAATATATAGCCCTAACCAACATACATTGTCCTCATGTTCATAGGTCTATTATGTTATTTGCAGTCCACTATCTTACAGTACAATTATATCTTAGATCCAACTGTATTGTAGTAAGCTGTGCAATATATAGCCCTAACCAACATATATTGTCCTCTTGGTCATAGGTCAATTGTGTTATGTGCAGTCCACTATCTTACAGTACAATTATATATTAGATCCAACTGTATTATAGTAAACTGTGCAATATATAGCCCTAACCAACATACATTGTCCTCATGTTCATAGGTCTATTATGTTATGTGCAGTCCACTATCGTACAGTACAATTATATCTTAGATCCAACTGTATTATAGTAAACTGTGCAATATGTAGCCCTAACCAATATACATTGTCCTCATGTTCATAGGTCTCTTGTGTTATGTGCAGTCCACTATCCTACAGTACAATTATATCTTAGATCCAACTGTATTATAGTAAACTGTGCAATATATAGCCCTAACCAACATACATTGTCCTCATGTTCATAGGTCTATTATGTTATGTGCAGTCCACTATCCTACAGTACAATTATATCTTAGATCCAACTGTATTATAGTAAACTGTGCAATATGTAGCCCTAACCAATATACATTGTCCTCATGTTCATAGGTCTATTATGTTATGTGCAGTTCACTATCCTACATTACAATTATATCTTAGATCCAACTGTATTATAGTAAACTGTGCAATATATAGCCCTAACCAACATACATTGTCCTCATGTTCATAGGTCTATTATGTTATGTGCAGTCCACTATCCTACATTACAATTATATCTTAGATCCAAATGTATTATAGTAAACTGAGCAATATATAGCCCTAACCAACAAACATTGTCCTCATGCTCATAGGTCTATTGTGTTATGTGCAGTGCACTATTGTACAGTACAATTATATCTTAGATCCAACTGTATTATAGTAAACTGTGCAATATATAGCCATAACCAACATACATTGTCCTCATGTAAATAGGTCTCTTGTGTTATGTGCAGTCCACTATCCTACAGTACAATTATATCTTAGATTCAACTGTATTATAGTAAACTGTGCAATATATAGCCCTAACCAACATACATTGTCCTCATGTTCATAGGTCTATTATGTTATGTGCATTCCACTATCCTACAGTACATTATATCTTAGATCCAACTGTATTATAGTAAACTGTGCAACATACAGCCTTAACCAACAACATTGTCCACTACCGTACAGTTTAATTATATTTTAGATCCAACAGTATTATAGTTAACTGTGCAATATGTAGGTCTAAGCAATATACATTGTCCTCATGTTCATAGGTCTCTTGTGTTATGTGCAGTCTACTATCCTACAGCACATTATATCTTAGATCCAACTGTATTATAGTAAACTGTGCAATATATTAGCCGTAACCAACATACATTGTCCTCATGTTCATAGGTCTCTTGTGTTATGTGCAGTCCACTATCATACAGTACAATTATATATTAGATCCAACTGTATTATAGTAAACTGTGCAATATATAGCCCTAACCAACATACATTGTCCTCATGTTCATAGTTCTCTTGTGTTATGTGCAGTCCACTATCCTACAGTACATTATATCTTAGATCCAACTGTATTATAGTAAACTGTGCTATATATAGCCCTAACCAACATACATTGTCCTCATGTTCATAGGTCTATTGTGTTATGTGCAGTCCACTATCCTACAGTACATTATATCTTAGATCCAACTGTATTATAGTAAACTGTGCAATATGTAGCCCTAACCAATATACATTGTCCTCATGTTCATAGGTCTCTTGTGTTATGTGCAGTCCACTATCCTACAGTACATTATATCTTAGATCCAACTGTATTATAGTAAACTGTGCAATATATAGCCCTAACCAACATACATTGTCCTCATGTTCATAGGTCTATTGTGTTATGTGCAGTCCACTATCCTACAGTACAGTTATATCTTAGATCCAACTGTATTATAGTAAACTGTGCAATATATAGCCCTAACCAACATACATTGTCCTCATGTTCATAGGTCTATTGTGTTATGTGCAGTCCACTATCCTACAGTACAATTATATCTTAGATCCAACTGTATTATAGTAAACCGTGCAATATATAGCCCTAACCAACATACATTGTCCTCATGTTCATAGGTCTATTATGTTATGTGCAGTCCACTGTCGTACAGTACAATTATATATTAGATCCAACTGTATTATAGTAAACTGTGCAATATATAGCCCTAACCAACATACATTGTCCTCATGTTCATAGGTCTATTATGTTATGTGCAGTCCACTATTCTACAACACAATTATAGATCTGACTGTAATGCAGTCCTTCATTTATACCTATAACACTGTCACTTTCTTTGTACGTACACATTGAAATATAAAGTTTTCAAAATAAATTACATGGTTTTTTAAATCAAACGAAGTATATTTATAATATACGCAAAACAAATTGAATTACAGTTAATTTGAATTTTCGTATTAACATTCCGTTTAAACAGAATGGCATTAAACACTTTTAATATCTTTGGTTACGCACCTTTTATCAATTATAGATAGGACTAGATTCATGATTAATATACAGTAATTTACAACTTACAATACTAAATATTGATAAAATGCAAATTTTAATATAATTACTTTAAACAGTTGAGTAATAAATTGGAGAAGTACAAATAGAATTAGTGATGGTTAATAAAAAGAATAAACAATAAAATTAAAATTGAGTTGTTTACGGTTTATTTCTTTCTTTCTTGTTTTTATTTATTTTTTTGTTTTGTGTCAACCCCGATCATATATTCGGTTTCTTAACTAAGAGAAATATATCTTTTTCGGGATCTTTTCCGTTATACGTATACCACTATTTAAATATATTAAATAATACATTTTAACCATTGTTTGGTATAAATAACGGAACACGGTATTCAATTTATTGATTTAAAACATGTTTTCCTCATTTTCAACCTTTAGAATCCCAATACATTGAGGCCGCCCATATACATCGCGCCGCGGCAGTTATGGTTAGGTTAGGTTATTATATTGTAGAATGAACCTGTAATTTGTAAAAACATTCTACAATAGGCTATGCTAACCTAACCTAACCATAACTGCCGCGGCGCGATGTATATGGAAATATTTTGGGATTGCTGACACATAACGGAAAAAATCCGACATTAAATAGTGGTATACGTATAACGGAAAAGATCCTAATTATACATTATATTGGTGCTAATTAAAATTATAGACACATTTTCATATAATGTTATCATGTAATATTATAAGAATAGAAATTCAGAAAATTAAAGTACAGAAGAATCTCCTTCACACTGTGTACTTATTGAACGATGAGATGTATGAAATTATTATTACGATATCAATATAATTAAATTAAACAATTAGACTTCTTAAAATGTGTTTTTGTAAAATCAAAAAATATAATTATTTATACATGATACATATAATTAAAAAATCAGCAATAGTACATTTAAGGTTTTAGAATATATGGTATTATTAACATCAGTAGTCTTACATGAATGAAATGTATCTAAGATAATACGTGCCTAAAACAACGTAAGAGCATAAATAATATTATATATAAGCAATTATACAACTTATCTATAGATAAGTATCTTATTGTATGTTGCATAATATAAGATATAAAACATATATAAATTCAGTCATACTTCATATTTTTTTAATAAATAGCCCAGCAACCAACCAGGATAAAAACAAAGTTGTGTTTTCCTTTGAATGTTTTCCTTCCAAAGAAGCACATCAAATGCATTACAAGTAAACAATGTTGAAGGTAATCCAAGAAGATAGGAAACCATATGTCTGCCCTTTTACGTATATCCAATTAATTTTGGCTTTGATGATCACGCCAAAATTTAACCCAGGTATTTAACCCCCAGGTTTTGTGGGTTAAATACCTGGTGTAACTAATAGCAGTCTAAAAAGAATATGTTTTCTCTTAGCAATAAACTTAGAAGATAAAAAAAAAAAAAAAAAAAAAAAAACACTACAGTTATACAGTACATAGCAACACATGGATACTGACTATCTTCATCAAAATTGTCAGAGTCTTGAAAGTAAGTGATTGTTTAGTTTGCAGTTTTCTCATTTGTAGTGTATTGATATATATACCAAACTAAATATTCAATTTGGTCTTCTTGTAAATACTAATGCTGCGAATTTTATTTAGAGAGGAAACTCAAAAGAATATGAAATAAAATGAAAAATATGGCAAAATTGTTATGACATAACAACTAATTGTAATCATAAAAAATTAATTCTCAGGTGATAACTCAGCATTATCAGTAATGTTGGTAACATCTGCTAACTCGAGAAAAAATCTGTTATAAACTAACAAAAGAAGAAGTGTTTATGAAACAGTTCCGGTAAACAATTAAGGAAAAATAGGAACTGCCCTAATTCTAAAATTTTAAATGTTCTGTGAAAACTTTATAAGTTATAACCACCCATAATCATTTTGAACGATTGCACTAACTTTCTTTCCCTGAATAAATACAAAGAAATTCTCTTTAGTAAACAAGCTTTTGATCAGTTTATTTGGCTTGATTCAGTTTCATTAAAAGAATTTACATAAGAGCTTTTACTGTTTTGTTCAATCAGTAATGTGCTATCTTATTTTCTAGATTTTGTAGCACTGGTATTCTATTTTTATAGTAAATTATATATGCTGGCATGATATTTTAAACAAAAGACATAAATACTAAAAATTTAGAGTTATTTGTCATAAATATTTTTCATGCCAACACTGTAATTATATAATACGAATAGCATTTTTAATTAGTTAAGGGGACATTGTACTCATAAATATTTTCTTTTTTGCAATTTTACTTTTTTGCATTTTATGAAACTCCATTTTCTTATGAAGAAAATTATATATCATTTATTTAATTTCCATAGTTATAAAACAATGCAAAATATGTGTTGCAATCTTATTATACTTAGGAGATATGCAACGATTTCCCTCTTTGCTTTGGTAGCACTGTTGTAATTTGTATGCAAATATTTATATAGTAGTATATCAATATAAACTTTCCATTATTTTATTTTGTCAAGTTGGCAGTAGCTATTAAAAACTGAAAGCAGTGATTGCTTCTTAGTAAAGACTATGAAGCAGGAGTGTTTTAATACATGTAAGTTTAGTTTTTTCTGTATAGATTATCCATGTATTTACTAAATAGGCGTTCCTGAAAACTAAGTATTTTTATTACTTATGTACCATTTTCTCAGGAAGTATTATACCTAGAGACTTGAAATTTTCCCTGTATGTTCTTGTAACATACTTTCACTTTGATAAGCAAAATCATAAGTTTATGTTTAATAGTTATTTAATTTAAAAAAAGTTTTATATCAAAAATATAAAAATTTGTATGGTAATTTTGAAAAAATCAAAATTGAAACAAAAAATAATTATATAAATTTTTTTTGTTTATCAGAGCTCTTTATGTATTGAATTATAGCCAGAAAAAAAATACAGATCTCTATCTTGTATAGTTTTTCAGAAAAGGGTACATAAATATGCTAAATTTAACATTACGGCTAATGGGAGTACAATGTCCCCTTAAGGCTTATGTAGTATCTATTTTTATAAAAAATTATTGTTATTTTTAATCTTTAATGTGCATTATTAGTAACGGACAGTCTAGAATATAAGAGTGAAATAAAACCACCATGTTGAACACAATTTATAAGGAGAGAGAAGTAAAATAAAAACCTGCACCCTGCAGCTGAAGGTACGGTTGACGTTTATTTATAAAATAGATAGAAAATAATGTTTACTAGGAATATTGGGAACATCGTTAAATTAGTAATAGTACCTTCAAAGCATTTATTTATTAACAATTCGTGTTACTACTTAACACTTCATAAAATAAGATTAATAATTTGTTTTAAGTAAATTTTCTGCCTAATAAATGTTAGGAGTGCACACACATTTGTTGTCTACTGATAAAATATACTTTTTAGTTTATCCTCTAAAAATGCAAATATTAGAGGTCCTAACAGTCAAAACATATACAGATCATTTAAATTAAAGGTCATTTTACCAGATGAAATTTGGGGTGATAAAATTTCGAGATTAAAATATCATAAGAAATATAAAAAAATGTGTATGAAACTATCTATAGTTAATCTTTAGTAAATATAATTTGTTACGATTAAATGAAACGGTAGTTTAGTATCAAATTAAGACTTAAATAGTGCATTTTGAAAAGCAAAATTGTTGTAATACTCCAGACAAATAAACTATAAGCAACTAGCTGTTACATGCATTGTTATTCACAAGTTTTATAATAATCATAAAAATTACAAAGAGCATAATCTCCATCATCTGTACCCCTTTTAAAGGAGATAAAATGAAGACAAACGTTTATTTCATTTCTGTTTATAAGATATCATTTATACTGTATAGTTCTCTGAGGTAGACATGATATTATACTGGATATCTTATCATTTCTCTTTTTAACAATGTGGTATACGGTGGTGTTGTTATTATATACTAAGATGTAATAATCTACTAAATTAACAGTTTACGAAAAGAAGAAAAACACATATATCTAAACGTTATTTATTAGCGGTAGTGAACAAGTCTATGGCTTTAAATGAAATAATAATACAATCCTAATAATTACAGTCTAGCTGAAACAACAGATGGCTGTGATGTAGCCCATTATCAATAATACCCTTTGTCTCATGGTCATTTGAGGGTGCTAAGGTATTCGGAACATCCAATATCAAGAGGCAATTAATTGGCTATAATTAACAACCTCCACTGTCTAGACTAATACCTAGATAATTATGCAATAATGTGTAACTAAGATCATTATAATATAAACGTATTTTCATATATTTTTCTTAAATTAATGAATATATTTGAAAATCCAAACTAATATTTTTATATTATTTGGTTTTTATCGATTGTCCTATCACGCTTTCAAACTTTGAAAAGTGCATAATAACACACTTTGTCTTAATTAAGAATCCGTTTCCAAGAGCAAATATTTCTTTATAACTTAAAACTAATAACTCATATTTAAAAAGGTGCATTTGGCATTTCAACAGAATCAGTGGTAATCTTATCATTATTGGTATTACGAAATACGTACTACATACTATATACATACTATATATATATATATATATATATATATATATATATATATATATATTGAGAAAAGTTCATTAGTAATTGTATAAGTTGTACTTATACAATAAGTCTGCTTTAGGCATAATACTAGTAAAATACTATGATGTTGAAACAAAAAAAGGATTTGCAATTTAGTTAGTATAGTTTATAATGTTTCTTTACTAATGCGTAACTTATACAATTACTAATGAACTTTTCTCATGATGACTCGTACTGTTTATTAAATGTGAGAGGCCATCCTTGAAAATCTGTATTTCCAATAAGACTCACTATGAAAAAGAAACTTAATTTTTACATTTTTTATCATTAAAATATTACAGTACAAGTAAACGTCACACACACAAATTTATTACGATATAAGCACAAAATGAACAAATATATTTACAAGTATATTACAAGCATTACAAGTATTTGTGCATTTTGTACTTGTATTGTAATATATTTGTGCACTTTGTGCTTATATTGTAATAAATTTGTGTTGTGTGACGTTTACTTGTACTGTATATGTACCATCACGTATTATGCTAATTAAAAAACTATTAAATTATTAATTATGACCAGTTGTTATTATGAAAAAATACTACACACAACCTGAGAGAGGGTCAAAGAGAGAAATATAAACTACAAATATAATGCTTGTAAATTTATGGGAAAATAACTTAATGTTACACACTATTAGTAAATATACCGTACAAAAATATAAAACATACTTCTTGACAGTAAAGTTAAAAATAAACATGTAAACACTTCTATAAAGGGAAAATAATAACTCGTCATAACAGCCAATACTTGCGATAAACGGTTTTCCTTTTCTATATAATTTTGTTTCCTTGAAGTAGAACTTTACAGCTGTTAGATTCTTTTAAAATATTAGATATTGCAGCTTCTTAATACCAAATATAAATATTGACATTTATTTTTGACATAAATGCTATACTTATATATAGTTTCACTCTTGTTCCGTAGTATATGTTTTAAAAACCAACTATATTATAGTAATTTTGTAAATTTGTTCCCAGATATCTAGGATAGTCTAATAACCATGTTTGTAAAACCATACATGGTATGTACATATTGATAACACATTTAGTGATTTGTTCTGACAGTTTATTTATTCATAGAGCAATAAAATATTAAATATGTTATGTTGTATTGAGAAATAAACCGTTGAAACTAGTATTATGGGTATCACAATGAAGTGTATGAGAAAATATTTTCTTGTTGTTATAATTAATACTTTGGTCTATATAAATAATATTGGGTCGATAGATAAAAATAAAAATTATAAAATTATCAAGTTTATATACAATATAATTTCCTGGGAAGACCATAAGAATGTTAATTTATTTACTTACTTTGTGTCCTTTGATTGGCTTTAACTAACCCAAAAATTACTAGCTGTACTTGCCGCTTCACCGATCATGTCATTGAAAGCTTGCTTCATATTTTGATTATGCAGCAAGCTTTCAATTCACACTATATACAATTAATTGATATGCAATTTAGAATAGCTGATATTATGTATAATTTAATACTGCACTCAATTATTTTTAATTTTAAAAGTTTAGCCTACCTTAATTTTATTGAATTTGTTCTTATTTAAGAGCTGTTAATCAAATACAGCAATTAATTATAGCTCCATAAGAATACCATGGGAATTTTGGAGGCCAGTGAGACTGATTCCTGATGTTGGAGAGGAACATCCTTTCTTAGGGAGCCAAGATAGACTTAGGTACAAAATTTCAAGGCAATCGGACGTATAGTTTTGGAGAAGTAGTGATAAGTGGTAAATGCCTTTTATATATGCATGGTGTCCCTGAACTCTCTGAGGATATTTTTAGCTATTGATTGTGGGTAAAAAAAGACACTATATCATATATAATAATTCCAAATCACCTCCAGTACCCGTAGAGCCACCATTTTGTATTTTTTACAAATTATTTTTTTATTTTTAAAACTATTTGACCATGAATATTTAAAGTCATCAAGAGTTAAAATTTGATATACACATTACTAAAAAGTTTGTCTTACTGAAATAAAATCAAAAACCCCTTTTAAATATTTTCAAAATGGCGGCACATTGAAATGTTTGATCCTTAATAACTTTTTAAAAGTAAGGAACACAAAAAAATTCACAAGAATACCTTTTTTAAGTTAAATTTGCAATCGAAAAAAGAACAGTTGAATAAAATCAGATGAAAAACAATTGAGATTTGAGTATTTCTGTATTTAATCATTTATGCGTCAATGTGTATAGCCATGGTGTCATGCCGCGGGAGTCACCCACAAAAATACATCAGCGATCTATTCTGATTACTTTCATCCAAAACATTACAATAAAGTGATTTGTGATGTTATTGTAATGAAAACATTTGCAGATGATTTTCGTTGTTATTAGATTAAACATTAATTTAACCTTAAGTAGTGCACTAAAAGCTAAAATTGTTGTAAATTCTAGGTTGGTAGAATTGTTGAAGGGGTTGGAATTATTAATGAAGGAAATTAATTATCTGCTGTGTTTGAGCTCACATTTTGAGCATGGTTCGTAATGTGAAAATAAATTTAATTAAAGTTTCAGTTTATAATCTAGTTATTTTTTTAATTTTACTTGTTTTATGTCTACTAACTGCTTTGCATAATAAAATGTACAAAAATTTTTAGGGAACTACTCAAGGTTAAAATTAATTTTTAATTTAATAACAATGAGAATCATCTGCAACTTTCTTCCCGTTGCCTGCTAGGGACATTTTTATTACAATAACTATGATATCACAAATCACTTTATTGTAATTTTTTTGATAAAAGTAATCAGATTAGATCGCTGATGAATTGTTGTGTTTGACTCGCGCAGCACAAGTCTATACACATTGACGCGTAAATAATAAAAACAAAAATACTTAAATCTTGATTGTTTGTCATCCAATTTCATTCAATCTTACTTTTTTTAATTGAAAATTCAATTTGCATCAAAATGTATTCTTGTGTATTTTTTGTATTCTGTACTTTTCAAAAGTTATATGGATCAAAAATTTTATAGTGCCGCCATTTTTAAAATACAGAATTAAAAAAGGTTTCTATTTTTTTTATTTCAGTATTAAAATTGTTTTAGTAATGTGTATACCAAATTTTAACTCTATAAGTTAAATAGTTTTAAAAATTAGAAAAAAAATAATTTGTAAAATATCCATAATGGTGGTTATACGGTTACCGAAGGTGATTTGAAATTTTTAAATATAATATGTCTTTTTTTACCCACACTCAATACCTACAAATATACTCAGAGAGTTCAGGGACACCATGTACACTGTAGATATAGATACCTAAAAGACCCTTGGTTTTAAAGTCTAGTAAAATCTGTAAGTCTACTTTTAGAGGGTACAAATTACTGTGGTTGACTCTGAATCAGTGAAATGTCAGGTGTCTCACCATAGTTAACTATGTTCTTCGAACTGGTTATGCATTCGGTCATATCAAGTTATAAATTTTCCAATTAAAATCAGTTTGTTCTCTTAGATAAAACAGTTTCAAAGTCTAGAGAAATCTGTGTCTACCTTTAGAGGGCACAAAGTACTATATTCTACTCTGAATCAATAAAATATTGTGTTTCTTGCCGTATTTAGCCATGTATTATGATCTTGTTATGCATGCTTTAAAACTAAATTGTTATTTTTCAGATTTAAGACAGTTTATTCTCCTAGATAAAAAAAAATTGTCCTAGTTTCATTGTCTAGAAAAATCTGTAAGTCTACTTTTAGAGGGCACAAAGTAAGGCAATTGACTCTGAATCAGTGAAATATCGTGTTTCTACCATGTGTAGCCATGTCCTGTAAACTGGCCAAACATGTGTTCAGATTAAATGGTAAATTTTCCCATTGAATACAGAATGATCTCCTAGATAACAAAGTTTCACAGTCTAGTAAAATTTGTAAGTCTATTCGTGGAGGTCTTAAACTAACAAATTTGATTTACACGCACACATTGAAAATCTAGTTCTACCTTAGGAAGAAGGAGGTGAGATTAAGCAACAATTCATAGGGCTACAGTTGTAGATTGTCTCAAATCAGGTACAGGAAATGGTGTAGTTTTGCTGTAGAACAGTCCAATTAGAGAAACGCTCTTTTTGGCTTTTAAAATTGTTGGCACTAAAAAGGCTGCTATCTTCGATTTACTAAGCATTTTTCAATTCTATTCTTATTGTACACCTACAACACTCTACAAAACTACCTTTAACTCTACAAAACTTCAGCCTCGTAGGCTTAGTAGACTAGGTTTTTAGTTACAGCAATGAGTGAGTGTGACTGTTGTATTTGCCTTTTATAGGTATAGATATAAAATAAATTATTTCTTTGAATACCTTTACACGTACGAAACGACAAAAAAAGATCATAAGATGTATAGCCGGTACAAGTGTTTCTGAGAACAATTCGTGGAATCGTATATTAAACCTATACGTATACAATTAAAATGAATAATAAATAAAGAATTCAGTAAGTAAAGAATTTTATATTTTATAGGCGAATGATGCTTTAAATCAGAGTAACCAGTTTTTATTTTCATATTAGAACAAATTAAATTAATTTAAAAATAATCATCGTGTTAATTATTCATACTCGATCAAAATATACAACGGAATATAAATATAATTATTAGGCCTACATTATCTCGTTGACTATCTGAATTGTAAATAGAGCACACAACTCTAACTCATTTTGTTCAACAAACCTAACTATATTTTGTCTAGAAATATTAGTATTCTATGTAAACCATAATATTTGTGCATTTTGTACTTGTATTGTAATATACTTGTGCATTTTGTGCTTATATTGTAATACATTTGTGTTGTGTGACGTTTACTTGTATTGTATATATATATATACCAACACGTATTATGCTAATTAAAAAACTATTATTCTATGTAACAAAATATAATTGAATGAGAACGTAACAAAAGTTATCAATTAGTTTATAATAGTAAGTTAAATCTAAAAACAATTAAAAACTATTATATATTTTTTAAACTAGTATAATATTTAATAAAAATGCATAATACATTATTTTGATGCAAGAAAAAATATCATTATCCAACACATAATATAATTTGGTAGTGACAAGGCAAAGTTAGGGAGAACCATTCACACAACAACCTATTGATACCTGCGGTTAATAGTTCTGAAAGACTACACTAAACTTAATAGTCAATATAAACAATTACGTTACGGCCTGTATAATCTATGACAGTAGGCTACGGGGTGGTAACTGGGTGAAGTTGAGGATAAAAATTTCTAAAACTTTCTGTTATTCTAGTTGAAAATCCTTCAAAATGAAGTCGTTTGAGATTGATGTTTTAGGGAAGTAAAACCACGAACATTAATTGATTAATGACTGTTATTGTTACAATTATTGAATTATTTATCAATTCATTGTCTATTTATGTATTATTTATGTTTTGATAACCGTATAACAGAAAAATTATATTGACTGAAAATGATATAATATTGCCTTTTACCATTTTGCTAGAATTCTTCATATGCTTGTTGATTAAATCTATAAAACTACATCTTTGACTATATTTCCGGCTATGTTAAATCACATAATTGAAGAAAACCAATATAGCGTTAACTTCATCTTACTTAAGCTTTAAACTAAATATTTTTATTACTCGTATATGAGTATTTTTTTATATATAATAAAAAAGAACAGTAATTAATTATTTTATTTTCTTGTTTAAAATCAATTAGATACAGTAAAAGGCAATGTTAATATGCAAATTAAAACCTTTCCTGTATCGTAAGTAGCCTACACTTGTATTAAACACTGTTACGACCAAAAGTGGATTAAGACTTGAAGAGTTTAAAACATGAATACAGTTATAACTAAACGTTATTCAATTTACGTGCCTTTAAATGAATAGTACTTGAAATGAAAATTAAATAAAAAAAAATAATGGTTAATAGAGTTAAATTATGTTTACTAAAAATACACTCTATAGTCCTTTTAAAGTTCATCGTAGTAACAGAAACATATTTTAACTAACATAGTTATCAATCATATGTAATTATTTATTAATTATTAGTCTTTATAAATATTTGATAAAAGAATTAAACACTATTTTTAACACTGAAACTGAGTAAGTATTCGGAAAAGTTTTAGTGATAAGAAGCTTGTTTGTTAAGATTGATTATTTATGTACTGTACCACCACGAACAATTAATTAAATACCGTGATCAATAGCATCTACATTGGTGCAAATTTTCAATGTTAGAATCTCTTTTGATGTCAGTATTGCATTTGATACAGCTACATAACTGTTCGAGCTACAGTCAGTTATAAGTCATTGTGCTATAATAATTTAAGTGTTGGGCCTACAGACATTTGGAGTCATTGTGCTACATATTCTTGAGTGTTGGAACTACAGTCAGTTTGGTGTCATTGTGCTACAAATTCTTGAGTGTTGGAAGTATAGTCAGTTTGGAGTCATTGTGCTACAGATTCTTGAGTGTTGGAACTACAGTCAGTTTGGTGTCATTGTGCTACATATTCTTGAGTGTTGGAACTATAGTCAGTTTGGTGTCATTGTGCTACAGATTCTTGAGTGTTGGAACTACAGTCAGTTTGGTGTCATTGTGCTACATATTCTTGAGTGTTGGAACTACAGTCAGTTTGGTGTCATTGTGCTACATATTCTTGAGTGTTGGAACTACAGTCAGTTTGGTGTCATTGTGCTACATATTCTTGAGTGTTGGAACTACAGTCAGTTTGGAGTCATTGTGCTACAGATTCTTGAGTGTTGGAACTACAGTCAGTTTGGTGTCATTGTGCTACAGATTCTTGAGTGTTGGAACTATAGTCAGTTTGGAGTCATTGTGCTACAGATTCGTGAGTGTTGGAACTACAGTCAGTTTGGTGTCATTGTGCTACATATTCTTGAGTGTTGCAGCTACATTCTGTTTGGTGTCATTGTGCTACAGATTCTTAAGTCTTGGAAGTATAGTCAGTTTGGAGTCATTATGCTACAGATTCTTGAGTGATGGAGCTACTGTCTGTCTGGAGTCATTGTGCTACAGATTCTTGAGTGTTGGAACTACAGCCAGTTTGGTGTCATTGTGCTACATATTCTTGAGTGTTGCAGCTACATTCTGTTTGGTGTCATTGTGCTACAGATTCTTAAGTGTTGGAAGTATAGTCAGTTTGGATTCATTGTGCTACAGATTCTTGAGTGTTGGAGCTACTGTCTGTTTGGAGTCATTGTGCTACAGATTCTTGAGTGTTGGAGCTACTGTTTGTCTGGAGTCATTGTGCTACAGATATTTGAGTGTTGGAGCTACTGCCAGTTTGTGGATTCATAGTATGAGTCATTTTTGCATTCATATTAAATTATGTCTTACATTTTTTTTTTCAAAAGCACTCTCAAACAGTGAGACCTCATGATGTTGGAAGGCTCTAGCATTTAGTAAGTGCAAACAATCACGTTATGTTAATGTAAACACACACCGACAATACATTTAACACAAATACACAACTAAGACTCCTATTAGACCTCGTTATAACATTAAAGCCAACGTATGTTTAATCCCATTACACTCATCTCGTGGCCTTAATATGTTTTATTCCATTACACTCATCTCGTGTCCTTAGTATGTTTGATCCCATTACACTCATCTCGTGTCCTTAGTCTGTTTGATTCCATTACACTCATATCGTGTCCTTAGTCTGTTTGATTCCATTACACTCATCTCGTATCCTTAGTCTGTTTGATCCCATTACACTCATCTCGTGTCCTTAGTCTGTTTGATCCCATTACACTCATATCATGTCCTTAGTCTGTTTGATCCCATTACACTCATCTCGTGTCCTTAGTCTCTTTGATCCCATTACACTCATCTCGTGTCCTTAGTCTGTTTGATTCCATTACACTCATCTCGTATCCTTAGTCTGTTTGATCCCATTACACTCATCTCGTGTCCTTAGTCTGTTTGATCCCATTACACTCATATCATGTCCTTAGTCTGTTTGATTCCATTACACTCATCTCGTATCCTTAGTCTGTTTGATCCCATTAAACTCATCTCGTGTCCTTAGTCTGTTTGATCCCATTACACTCATATCGTGTCCTTAGTCTGTTTGATTCCATTACACTCATCTCGTATCTTTAGTCTGTTTGATCCCATTAAATTCATCTCGTGGCCTTAATATGTTTTATTCCATTACACTCATCTCGTGTCCTTAGTATGTTTGATCCCATTACACTCATCTCGTGTCCTTAGTCTGTTTGATTCCATTACACTCATCTCGTGTCCTTAGTCTGTTTGATTCCATTACACTCATCTCGTATCCTTAGTCTGTTTGATCCCATTACACTCAAATCGTGTCCTTAGTCTGTTTGATTCCATTACACTCATCTCGTATCCTTAGTCTGTTTGATCCCATTACGCTCATCTCCTGTCCTTAGTCTGTTTGATCCCATTACACTCATCTCGTGTCCTTAGTCTGTTTGATCCCATTACACTCAAATCGTGTCCTTAGTCTGTTTGATTCCATTACACTCATCTCGTATCCTTAGTCTGTTTGATCCCATTACACTCATCTCGTGTCCTTAGCCTGTTTGATCCCATTACACTCATCTCGTGTCCTTAGTCTGTTTGATCCCATTACACTCATCTCGTATCCTTAGTCTGTTTGATCCCATTACACTCATCTCATGTCCTTAGTCTCTTTGATCCCATTAAACTCATCTCGTGTCCTTAGTCTGTTTGATTCCATTACACTCATCTCGTATCCTTAGTCTGTTTGATCCCATTACACTCATCTCGTGTCCTTAGTCTGTTTGATCCCATTACACTCATATCATGTCCTTAGTCTGTTTGATTCCATTACACTCATCTCGTATCCTTAGTCTGTTTGATCCCATTAAACTCATCTCATGTCCTTAGTCTGTTTGATCCCATTACACTCATATCGTGTCCTTAGTCTGTTTGATTCCATTACACTCATCTCGTATCCTTAGTCTGTTTGATCCCATTACACTCATCTCGTGTCCTTAGTCTGTTTGATCCCATTACACTCATATCATGTCCTTAATCTGTTTGATCCCATTACACTCATCTCGTGTCCTTAGTCTCTTTGATCCCATTACACTCATCTCGTGTCCTTAGTCTGTTTGATTCCATTACACTCATCTCGTATCCTTAGTCTGTTTGATCCCATTACACTCATCTCGTGTCCTTAGTCTGTTTGATCCCATTACACTCATATCATGTCCTTAGTCTGTTTGATTCCATTACACTCATCTCGTGTCCTTAGTCTCTTTGATCCCATTAAACTCATCTCGTGTCCTTAGTCTGTTTGATCCCATTACACTCATATCGTGTCCTTAGTCTGTTTGATTCCACTACACTCATCTCGTATCTTTAGTCTGTTTGATCCCATTAAACTCATCTCGTGTCCTTAGTCTGTTTGATCCCATTACACTCATCTCGTGTCCTTAGTCTGTTTGATCTCATTACACTCATCTCGTGTCCTTAGTCTGTTTGATCCCATTACACTCATCTCGTTTCTTTAGTCTGTTTGATCCCATTACACTCATCTCGTGTTCTTAGTCTGTTTGATTCCATTACACTCATCTCGTATCCTTAGTCTGTTTGATCCCATTACACTCATCTCGTGTCCTTAGTCTGTTTGATCCCATTACACTCATCTCGTGTCCTTAGTCTGTTTGATCCCATTACACTCATATCGTGTCCTTAGTCTGTGTGATTCCATTACACTCATCTCGTATCCTTAGTCTGTTTGATCCCATTACACTCATCTCGTGTCCTTAATCTGTTTTATCCCATTACACTCATCTAGTGTCCTTAGTCTGTTTGATCCCATTACACTCATCTCGTGTCCTTAGTCTGTTTGATTCCATTACACTCATCTCGTATCCTAAGCCTGTTTCATCATGACACAAGGATATCAAACCGTGTTACTAATTCATGTGGACAGATTTAATCTATGTTATACTTACAGCATTTTTATTTAATAGAAACATATTTATTTTTAAATAACCAATTTATTTCAAATAATATTTTTTATCAAATAGTATAGAAAATAAATATTCCTGAACAATAAGCACAGCATAGGAATATATTTCAAAATGATATTACATACGTGCTGGGTGAGACTTAAATCTAGGAAACCACTCCTTTGCCTAGATTTCCAGCTAACCTCAAGTAAAGTTTTAAAGAAAACAAACAAGGAGTTAACTTGGGACTTTTTTTACGATCCAAACAAGTTTCTGGTGTCAGACCCTATAACTGTAATAGATATAATGAACCTCGTAAGGAATGGTGGACTATGGTAAGTCACTTTTGCTCGGGTGTGGAAAATGGAACTATTGTAAATATAAGTGGGAATGTTGTGCTAATGATTGCAGATCAAAAATTAAAACTAAGAATAGCAGAGTTAACGAATCTCATGCGTTCTTTTCAGGGGAATCAGCTAGTCTTCATACAGTCGAAGACTATTAGACTAACTATCAGCTGTTGAATAGTTAGGATTTAGCTCTGTGACGGGAGATCAATATTAAACATTAAGACACCACTACTTTGTACTTTAAATTTTATTTTATTTGGATTTTCTTTGTAAGTTAAAATTTTTCTTCCCTCCTTTTTTATTCGGTAGCTTAGAAAGTCATGCGATATATATATTTATGTATCGACTAGATTTTGATAATAAAGAAAGGACGATTGTGTGTGCACGTATGACTGTGAAGGATTTAAATATGTAGGTTCTGAGAAAAGAGTATACTGTCATCTTCTAAATATTAATATTTCAACTTTATTCAAGTAAAGGTTACAACTATTTCTAAGTAATGTGATATCTTAATCATACAGTTTGTTTTTGTCTTATTTAAAAAATAGTTAGTCTAAGTTATATTCTTCTTTGTTATCCTCAGTTAAAAAATATACTATGCACAGGACTTTTATTTAATGCATTTCCAAAGAACGAGTTAAGAAATAAACTAATATACCTTATAAATAAAATATATCAAAAGTAATAATTTTATTGTGTTAAGTTTTTTTAATCCTATGTTTAAACATATAAATATATCTATTATATAGTGACATTTCTTGACATATTTAGAAACATACAAAATATAAATATATTTAAAATCATAGGTATACCACATGTTTATACATTTAAAGACACCAATTATTTATACTGGTTAATAATAACATTAAGACAAAAGCCACTGTTTGGAGTAATTTTGATTAAATTTACTAATTTCCATAATCTTCAATTCCAAAGAGAGGAATCTATCTTCCTAAATTGAAACTTGAAGTGGATTTTGAATTATTTTTATATTTATATGGTTTTATATGAATACCATATAAATATAAATAAAAGGGTATTCATATGGTATTCTTTATTCAAACAAGTATCAGTCTGTTTCCTGGCAGGCGTGTAACTGTAAGCATCTTTTCCAGATGTCGGATGCAAGGTTCGAGGGCTCTTCAGTTCTTGTGCGGAATCACGGTTGATATCCTTCGTCAGTGAGTTTTGGGCCGAGAATTTTCCTGATGATTTTACGTTCTTCTCTAATTAAGGATGTTTCCGAGGGTTCCTATTCTGTTGATGTCTAAAGTTTAATTTGTGTACAGGACTTTAGGTTTTATTACGTTGTTATAATGCATTTTTTTATTGTAAATAATTTGTGTTCGGCCGGGTGCCATATATAATGCTCATATATTATATTACAATACAAGTACAAAATGCACAGATATTATGGTACAACATTGCCCATACCCGCCCACCCATACACATACGGTGGCATTGACCCACCCGCCCACCCATATACATACAGTGGCATTGACGTACATCAATAACACTGTACGTGCACGGGAGGGCGGGTGGGTTAATACTACTCTGCTTGCACGGGTGGGCGGGTGGGTCAATAACACTGTACGTGCAAGGGTGGGTGAGTGGGTCAATGACCACTGTATGTGTATGGGTTGTTACATTTAAATATAGAAAGGAATAGTAATTTCATGGCTGTAACATTTAAATATATAACGGCATAATAAATGAATGGTTGTTACATTTAACTACATAACGGCACAATAAATGAATGGTTGTTACATTTAACTATATAACGGCACAATAAATGAATGGTTGTTACATTTAACTACATAACGGCACAATAAATGAATGGTTGTTACATTTAACTACATAACGGCACAATAAATGAATGGTTGTTACATTTAACTACATAACGGCACAATAAATGAATGGTTGTTACATTTTACTACATAACGGCACAATAAATGAATGGTTGTTACATTTAACTACATAACGGCACAATAAATGAATGGTTGTTACATTTAAATATATAACAGAATAGTAATTGCATGGTTGTTACATTTAAATATACAATCCCTCATATATTTACTTTAACAACGCATTGTTTTGTAATTTTTCATCGAACAGTATTCTAGGAACACTATTTTAAAACCTCAAAGAATTAACATGAGTGTGTATTATTAACGAATCATAAGACAGTACCTGTCCGTACCTGGGGGTGATTATATTCATCATTGCTCTTGGAAATAACATTACTTAAAAGTAATAATATAACAAATTACTCAACTAATATTTATAATATAGTGTCTTTAAAAACATTTGGTGGATGTAAAGTAATGTAAAGTAATGCCCAGTTTAAATATATTGGCATTAATAATTGTCATATACCTTCTTACAAGTTTAGTTTCTTATTGAGTGTTTTTGCTTATTATTTTGATTTAAGACATTCATACTGCACAAATGTTAGATTAATTAAAACTTGAACCGATCATTTTTGTTTATAATATTGTGATGGTTACCAATATAATATGAAATTAAACAAATTTGCAAAATTTGATAACAATCCTGTATTGGTCGCATCCGGCCTGTAACTTATTCGGTCGTGCATGGAATCTCAGACGAGAAATCTTACACATGATTAACACTGTTATTCAACATTAAAGTAACATAGAGAAACCATATGTTAAGAATTGAAGAGCAAAGAAGCGCAACTGTTTGTTTGATTTCCCTATGTATCGTATTTTAAAGCCTTGTTTACATTTTGTTAAAACTAAAACATATATTCAATGGTGTTAAATAAAATGGTGTAATTTTATCGAAAACACTAACTGCTGTTCCTTTTCAGAGTCAAAGTTTAATCACGAAACGTAACACCATAAAAAAATAAACACTGTTTGTCTTTAGTTAACACGTGACGAAGGGTAAAGTAATTGTCAGCAGCAGATGTAGGTAATGTTAGACTTTCAGTACACACACAACTACGGACCATAAATAACAAAATCTATCCCGGTTTTGGTTATATATTTTACACATTCAAGCAATATATTTTCTTTCAATGCAGTTCTTTAAAACTTTATAAATACAGGCATTTTTATCACAATAACTATTCCGCATAATCTAGTATTCATGCACGAAACTACAGTTAGGCCATTTCCTGTCACAAAACAAAGAATTAAAGAGGAAAACACCCGTGTTTGTGATTTCGAAAGTTCCAAAATCCATCTAGAATGGTTGCAGATTGCCAATTGTAATGTACATTAAATTGAAAAATCCCTGACACGGCCACGTGCGAGACCAATGCAGGGTTAAGTGACAGTATTTTAAGCCTTTTTTTATGGTATTGTTATGGATCACAGCAGTCACCGACTAGATCATTGCACCCACTTCATGCGCGGGTAACCTCCCGCGGGACCAATCCAGTTCTTCCAGGAAGGACTATATACAATGGCAGATCATTCGCCTGTAGGTGAATCAAGGCCCTTCCTGAATTGGAGCCGAGAAGTTGTAGATTCCACATGCAGGATCACCATCGCCAGTTTGAGAATCTTTTTATACACCAATTGGTCATATAAAGACACCCTTCAGCCGACCTGACAGTCTAATGACAATATACCGAGCAGTGTCGGACATAAGGAGAACAATGATATAAGTAATATAAATAGTTGTAAATATTAGTGATGAATTTAAGTGTCATTGTGTCTAAGTAATAATTTAAGTTTGTAAATATTTAAAGTGTGTAGTTTAGTGATTTTGAACGTGTAAATAAAAGAAAAATTAGTAGCCACAAGTAGAATCACCTTATTTATTTAAGACTCTGTTGGACCGTAACAAATTTGGTATAAGAAGTGAGATGAAGTGTACAATTTGTAGACCGTGGAAAGTTTTTTTTTTAAAAATGGCTACAAGAAAAGTGAAATTAGTAGAACTGAAAATCAGTGAGTTAAAACGACAGTTGGAAAAACGAGACTTAAATTCAACTGGATCCAAGGATGTACTAAAATAATGCCAACGGAAAAACATACTGAGAGTTGATGAGGATCCTGTTTTTGAAATACAAGGTGATTTGTAAGAAAAGTACTTAAAAGATTATAAGAATCACATTATAAATAACTTGAGAATGATTTAGCAAATAAATTACGAAAAAATTCAAATAACTTTAGAATGTAAATTACAGGAAAATTGCAATGCTCTAGAAATGTACAGAATATTTTATAAATTAAATTTAAAAAAATTCAATTAACTTAGAAAATAAATTATTTTTAACTGGTGCCTGTACTTCTGATATTTTATAAATTACTATTTTGTCTCTGAACTGGGAAATCTTTGTGATCTTCCACCTATTATACCTTATAACTAATGCATACACAAACACTAGAATAAGAGCTTTGCATTTAGGCCAATAACACAGTTAATAATAAAAAATGATCAAAGTATGATGTTATCAATATATACACTGCACAGATGATTATTTTACTTGAAAACGACTTACACTAATGGGAACAATTAATTAGAAATATATTTTAAATGTGGTTAAACAGGCAACAGCATACATTTTACAGTAAACACTGTAGTGTTGTGTAGCTTACTGCCAGTGGGCTGTATTCTTGTAAAACATTTTACATTTTTTGTACAATGTATGTATATAATCATTGTTTTATTGGAAGAAATGTTTTATTTTTATGAACAAGTATTTAATGAACACAAATAATGCAACATTAAAAGTAGTAATTTTGTCAATATTTTAGGTAAAGAACCGGCGGACCGAGCTTCGCTCAGTTGAATTTTGCAAATTAAAGAGGTTGCATACATATCTCTCATAGTAGCCTGAGGGTGTTTTTCGTTGCTTTACCTTAAAGGTTATTAATAAAATGTCGTTTCGGAGGACTTCCGCGTTTACCTTACTCTGCAAAATGCAAAATAAATAACCTTATACTGCTAAGTAACTATAGAAACACATACGAAAACGACACTCTTGAAAACACTTCACACTAACAGTGTTTAACAAGGTAAACCAATACAAAAATAAAACCGATTGAGAAGAGAAACTTCCACAGGAATAATAAAAACTGGAAAAATACTTTAGATTTACTGTTTTTCGTTCATTTGGGTTGTCCTCTCATCACATCAGCCGTGATATATTTTTTCTGATAAAAGTATATAATGGTTCCATATTGTTTTTTCTGCTAGAATTCGATAACACGGGACGTCTAGGAGCCTCTGAGGCAGAAATAAAAATTGTACCAGGGTTGAGACCGGTGCTAATAATTTTTTTGCTGTCAAAAACCCCCCAAAATAAAAACCTTTGGGGCGAAAAAAGATTTCTTCCGGACCTTGCTTGTTCTTATTAGATGAAATATTTATTGTAGGTGTTTATAATCAAGGGTTACATGCAAAATTCAGTGCATCCTGCAAATAATTATATTGAAGTTTAAATACTGGTTATTATGAAAAACAAAAAATTGCATGTCATTGTGAGATGAAGTTTTGGAAAAAACTGTTTGACACGTTGTTACACACCAAAAACACATACTTTTAACGGCATATTCGTAAATTAATTTTGTCTAAACATGGAAATTGATAGGATATACCCTGAAGGAATTATATTTGTTAATAATCATGTTTGTGTCACATTCGTTGTACAACTTTTATTTTAACTTTGTGTTGTTGATGTCATAGTATATCTCTAGGCCGATTTAAATTATATGGTTTTGATGTCAGTTTCAAACAAAAAACTGTTTATAAAGTTCCTTTTATTTCCAACGATGGTGAATATATGATCAAATTTACTCCATGTTTACCTGTAAGGGTGGGCTGGTGGGTCACTATCATCGTACCTGTATCCATTTAATAGTAAATAAATATAAGTTTTAAATTTAAGTGACAAGAAATAAATACAAATATATGGTAACAATCATATGTAAGAGGCAACTTATGGTAATTGCGTTGGAGGAATGTAGTTGTGAAATATTAATAAATTAAAATTAACTATCACGCACGCACGCACGCACGCATGCGCGCGCGCACGCGCACACACACACACACACACACACACACACACACACACACACACACACACACACACACACACACACACACACACACACTACACAGTTACTTTCATTATTCATACATTTAAACATAAAAATTAAACAATCGATTAACCGACTATATTAATTAGCCTAGTGCTGTACAAAATAGTTCCCAGCGTTGATCTAAAAGAATGAAAGGGTGTGGTACATATGGGTTTTTTGTCTTGAACCATTATTATGATGTATTACATACTAAACAAAAGGGAAAGGATAGGCCAAACCTAATAAGAACTATACATATGGTATTGAACTTCAGTAATAATAAACAGTACTAATTTTAAGAACACTTCTTCCCATTAAGATTAAACAAACAAACAAAAAATAGTAAATAACACTGTTTTGTATGATACAGTGTATTTCTTATTACATCCATTAAGTATATTACAATATCATACTATTTTGTTCTTATACTCACTGACAATACACTCTATTACTATTTTTGATATCAAATAAACGAAAAATTATAATAGTAATTCATTGGTGTGTGATAAAGAAAATAATATTATACCCTAGTTTAAGCTCATTTAATTTGCATAATAATATGGAACAAATATAATGGGTGGATTATTTATCAAAATTAAAATTCTTTTACCGTTATTATAGCACGTTTTCACACATCCACACACAGACATTTATACTTTCATTATTCGTGTATTACAAATAAAAATGGAACAATGAATGTATGAACTACATTAGTTAGCCTAATTCTGTACTATTGTTTTTCTGTGACAACAGTTTATAATGTATATCATAATAAAAATAATTTTAAAATAAAAAATTCAAACCTATGTTTCACACATCTATCCATCTGGAGTTGATTGAATCTCTATCAACTGACGCATTCATCGACGCACTGCGTAGATTTATCGCTAGAAGGGGACGACCTTCTATTATTTTCACAGACAATGGCACTAATTTTGTTGGTGCGAATAATCTTCTCGACAAGTTGGATTGGAAGCAGATAACATTGAAGTTTGAAGTTGGCAAAATCCTTTTGAAATTCAACCCTCCCAGTGCTTCATGGTGGGGAGGCTGGTGGGAAAGACTCGTGAGAATGGCGAAGGAATTGATGCGTAGAAACTTTGGTTCAGCATCTCTTAACTATGAAGAACTGATGACTTTGTTTTGTGATTGTGAGGCTACCATCAATTCAAGACCACTGACTTACATTTCGGATGACTTTGAAATATTACAATCTCTTACTACTTCAATGTTTCTGCAGCCAATTGTCAAGAGTAATGTTTGTGATTTTGATCAGATCAACACGGTCTAACTCAACAAGCGTGTGCGCTATGTTCAAAAACTCAGAGAAGCTTTAAGAGGTAGATTTTGTAGAAAGTATTTATCAATGCTTGTTCACAGAGCTAAGTGTAAACAACCTTCATCAAGAAAAATAAAGTTCGGGGATGTTTTTATTGGCGATGACAACACGAAAAGACTGAATTGGCCACTAGCACTTGTATGAATGTATGAAGAGAAATATGGTCATACAAGAGTTGCAAGATTACGAACTGCTACTGGTGAACTTACTCGACCCATCCAGAGACTGTACCCTTTGGAAGTAAGAGCAGGATAAGAAGTTAAAACAAAGAAGAATAATGATACAGGAGAAGAGAGAAGGGAGAAGAATGATACAGAAGAAGAAAAAAGTGAAAAGAATATATCAGCTCATGAGAGAAACAAGAAAGTTACATAAACTAAGATAAATACAAGAGGATGAAGCGTGAAACCCCCACAACGATTTGACGTTTAATTTCTCCAATAATTTTCATGTGATGTTATTTGATTGTGATTGTTCATTGTTAATTGTTTTTTTTAGAACTGTGGCAATAGCTTGTAGTGTAAAGATTAAAGTGTTTATTGATTGGGATAAAGTATTATGTCTTATACAAAGACTTTATGCACAATTGTTAACCAAACTGAGTTCTGCTGATTTTTAGTATAAACTTAAAAATGATTCCAAAAATTACGTGGTTCGAATTTGGATTTACAACAGCTTCCCTGCCACACTCATCTTAGCCAGAACTCTCCCGTCGTTGGTCCATACGGCCTCCAGCTTCTTTTCCCTGACCAGCTTCCTTGAAGTGTCAAAAAATTCACGTGTATGTCAAGTCAGGTGGTCATTTATGTACAATGGCAGATCAGGGAAGGTGGAGTAATACAAGAGGTACTATTTTACACAACAAATTATAGTAAGATGAACATCGAGGTATTTATGACAAAATACGTAAATAATTGAAAGTAATTGTACTGTCTTAAATTATCACATGCGTGAAATAAATGTGTTTAGTGTCTTTGAATACATTAAACTCATTGCACTACACAAAAAGCAATGAAAAATGTATTTATGCCATTAAAATATTATTGAAGTATACCAATGTGCAAGTTGTTTATACCAACGAGCACAAAACTGCAACTCAGGAGATTAAATATTTGGGAGTTATTTTAGGTAAAGAATTTAATTGTAACACGTATATGTTTAATGTGAAATTCAAACTAAATATTCTATAAATATATTTTAATACTATACTGATATGAAAAACATTGTAAGGAGATTTCACTTTTCTTCAGTTCTTAGTAGAATTGAGTATGGACTTCCTTGGTGTGGTGAAACCTATAAATCAAATATAAATAGAATTTTTATCTAATATAAAATGTTTAAAAACCATCTTAATTACTGGAAATAGAACAATCCCGCATTGTTCAATTAAATAGATGTTTGGTTTTTATGTTTTTAATTTGTTTTATAATAGAAGTAGTAATATGCTAGAAAGGAATCTTGTAATATATACTAACATATCCAAAAATACATAATATTAACTCCTAAAACTAATTTAACACTATTACAAAAAAAATTTAATCCCATTTTCTATTTAATGTTATATTGATTCAATGCGGTTTTAGTTACTATTTTGGAAGCGATGCTAGTTATATGGGAGCCCCAGAAACAGTATAGCGCGTGCTATCCATAGGCCTCAGGACGATATGGAAACCAGCGTTGCTTATTCAAACACCGCGGCCTTGTTTAGGCGGTCGTGCTACCGCCACCAATACCACTGTACGTGTATGGACGGGCGGGTGGGTCAATACCACAGTACGTGTATGGGTGGGTGGGTGGGTTAATACCACAGTACGTATATGGGTGGGCGGGTGGGTCAATACCACAGTACGTGTATGGGTGGGCGGGTGGGTTAATACCACAGTACGTGTATGGGTGGGCGGGTGGGTCAGTACTACTGTACGTATATAAGTGGGTGGGTGGGTCAATGCCACTGTACGTGTATGGGTGGGCGGGTGGGTCAATACCACAGTACGTGTATGGGTGGGCTGGTGGGTCAATACCACAGTACGTGTATGGGTGGGCTGGTGGATCAATACCACAGTACGTGTATGGGTGAGCGGGTGGGTTAATACCACAGTACGTGTATGGGTGGGCGGGTGGGTCAATACCACTGTACGTATATAAGTGGGTGGGTGGGTCAATGCCACTGCACGTATATGGGTGGGCGGGTGGGTCAATACCACAGTACGTGTATGAGTGGGCGGGTGGGTCAATACCACAGTACGTGTATGGGTGGGCAGGTGGGTCAGTACTACTGTACGTATATAAGTGGGTGGGTGGGTCAATGCCACTGCACGTGTATGGGTGGGCGGGTGGGTCAATACCACAGTAGTTTGACAGCCACCACCACTGAGGAAGAATGTCTCTGAGGAAAGAAATGTCAGCCGTCAGTGTTGACCGCATGCTCCACTGGCTCACGATTTAGCCCTTATCCGAGCTCACACTCCAGCAGCTCGATCAAAATGGCGTGTCCTGGTATCATAGGACGTTTGGCGACCAGCCCAGCAAGTGCACCAATTTCTGACCAGTACAACACCAGACGCTCGGGAAACAATCAGGAGGGTCACTAATAGCGGCCAGTGACCCCGTGCTCATATCATCCCGCCTTTTCTATATCATTGATAAAGTGACAAAACTGCAGTTCTATGTGAACACTGGAGTGGATGTGTATATATATTCTAAGTATATGCTACTAGGAAGAAGGCCGAAAACCAACTATGACGCGCACTCATGTAGCGCTTTATAGTTGAAGAGGTGGCCAGACCTATAATAGGAGTGGATTTCCTGCACCGTTATGATATGATAGTAGATGTACGTTGTCAGTCTTTGGTCGACTAGAAGACGTCTTTGATTCAGGTGGCCGTGCAGCTCCTCGCAGTTTGGTAAGTAGCATTAAAACCATAAATGCTACCTTTCCATCTGTATACTCTCGACTACTTTAACACTATCCTACGCTCACTAAGCCCTCCGGAAAACCAGCCCTAACAATTAAACACTACAATCAATACTACATACTTACCATGGCCGGCCCAACTGTCTGCTGCAAGCCACGGCACCTAGCCTCTGATAAGCTCAAGTTAGCCAAGATGGAGTTCGACACCATGGTCCAAATGGAAATTGCCTGACTTTCATCGAGCAAATGATCACTCCCCCTCCACCTGGTCCCTAAAAAATGCCCTTTCTGGAGATAATGTGGTGACTACAGAGCCCTCAACTATAAAACTATCCCGGATCGCTACACAGTATCCAAAATTTAAAGATTTTTCCTGTCTATTCTACGGCACGACAGTTTTTCCAACAATAGACCTTGTACGATCATACCATGAAATTCCCGTTAATCCAGAAAACATTCCCAAGACAGCTATCACTATTTTCCAAATTGTAAAAATTTGGGCATATTTACAACAGTTATGAGAATTCTTAGTTAGTATATAGCGTTAATTTAATTACATGATATAAACCAACAATTTATCTAAATCTTTTTCATCAAATTCAATCATCAAGAGTGTTTTAAATTAAATAAACATATTTGTTCATGAACAATCGATGATCAATTAAAATATTAAAACTAAACAATTACAAGTTAAAAAAAACGGCCTTATTTTACCAGACGGGAGTGTTTGATTATGGGTCAAAAATCCTCTCTAGCAACCTGGGGAACAACAGCGTTAAAGTGACTTCTAAACCTCCTTTAGTGACCGGGCAGGTGGACTGCGTACGAGGACGAGGATGCTTATTAATTAGTAGATCAGTAAGAAACAGTCACGCTCGTTGTTGCATGACACTGTTATTTAACAATACCATTGGAACTATGTGGTCAAGGCCACTGGCAATCAGTCGTCATTTACTATTCAAGAACACATTAGAATATGGTTGTGTCACATTTTATTACAATATTTGTGCAATATCCCTTTGTTTAAAAAAGGTAAATAATTTATTAAAGAGGTGACTGTCAAGTGATTTGAAGTTATAGAATTTAATAACAACGCGCATGATCATTTCCAAAGAAAAATGCACATTGTTATCTTGGTTTTTATGAATTTAAAAAGAACAAATTCAAATAATATATCTTGATAGATAAGTGCATTTGTTAATCAGAATACACAATACGAATTTAACGAATACTATAATACATTACACTATACTAAGTTACAAGTTAAGTAAGTATTTCAATCTAACTGGTTTCAAGCTACACCAAGAGCTAGGAAATTACCATACTGGTTGGTTTGAATGTTTTATTTCAGACATTATTTATATCTTTGTTTGATATTTTTGTTTTAAATGACTCTGATATAAATTTCTTTGGTCTGAAACTACGTTATGAGTTATATGACTTGGAACCATTATGTTTTAACAAGGTTATTTTTCATTGGACATTCAGCTCAGCTAGCTGCATGTTATCTGAACAACACATCTGTGGTGTTGTCATTTTATTAAATAAAGTTAATTAAGCTAATACATTTTCCAGCTTTCTTCATTGGAATTTATCACAGTGCACATTTTTAGTTAGTGATTAAAAATAATTAATTTTTGAGCTTATGATTTTAGTTGAGAACTACTCGATTCGAAACATGTTGGTTTCTTATAAAAAAAGGAAAAATATATGCTAAAATAATATATACCCCTACGCTATTGATAAGTGGTAGTGAACAAGTCTATGGCTTTAAATGAAATAATAATACAATCCTAATAATTACAGTCTAGCTGAAACAACAGATGGCTGTGATGTAGCCCATTATCAATAATACCCTTTGTCTCGTGGTCATTTGAGGGTGCTAAGGTATTTGGAACATCCAATACCAAGAGGCAATTAATTGGCTATAATTAACAACCTCCACGTCTAGACTAATACCCAGAACACTACAACAATTTATAGCTTATGTACGCTTTTTAAGTTTAATTATATATATTTGTAAATCTTTATTGTAATCATATATTACAAGTACTATTGTTGTAATTAGTTACTTATCTTGTGAACTTTTTTGAGGATGAAAAGGTTATTATAAAATATATTGTTTATCTGTATAGATTTGTCAATATTGACTTTATAAAGTTAAGCTAAACAATTCAATTACGTTTAGTGTATTTCGGCTTTTTCAAAGAATCCAGGCATATCAATTTATGATATGTGACATTTTTACTATTTTCTCGGTAATCAATGATGAATAGTAAAAATAGTTAATTATTTCTTAAATTAACTCATATAAATAATTAGTATTAAGAAATTATGAGTGAGCTGAAACATAGGAATTGCAAGTAAGTAATTTTATATAATTTACACGGCAATTGGTGTTTATATAAATAACACATTCTTTGACGAGTTATGACAATTTAGTGCGTTCATTTTCAAGAGACTTGAATTATGAAAAATTAATATAAATAATTTTCCTGTTTATCAAAAACATAACTCTAACCGTCTAAAGAAAAGAAAATATGTAGTATACTATAATTTTACCAATCCAGTTTATCAATGAGAGAGACAATGGGACTGGAATAAGAGTTTGTATACACGTAGAAAAACCTATAAACTAACTAAAATAATAACACAAAACAACTAATTACATAAATAACAACTATACTTGTAAGTAATGAAAACGAATCATTAAATATAATATTTTTGAGACGGAAATAAACACTAGTATTTTTGAAGTAATATCTATAGAAGGCAGCTGTCATGTTCATATTATTATAGGTTCTAATTATAATATTTAGACGTCTATATTTTTTAACTATTTATGTTAAAGAACAATATTAAGGTTATTGTTACATGATTAAGATGGATTGTAATGAAATGTTAAGAGTAGGAATATACACAAAAAGTGTTAGGAGAAACTTAAGCCTACATATTTTAAAATTTGTTTAAAATTTGAAGCGACCACTTTTTCTTCAATTTAAATTGAGCCATTGGGTTACATCTTGTACGGTGGAGGGTAGGGACGGGATATCCTAGTGCCAGCAGCACTGGAATATCCAATGGGTTACATCTTGTACGGTGGAGAGTAGGGATGGGATGTCCCAGTGCCAGCAGCAGCCAATTGGTTACAACTTGTACGGTGGAGGTTAAGGATGGGATTTCCCAGTGCCAGCAGCAGCCAATGACATCACTTGGAAGCCTTACGATCTAATTTGTGTGCATGGTCAAGTGATTTCAACAGCGGTTGAAATATCTACCGTGCCCATTAATTCCATCAAGTACAGAAAATACCTGCGAATTAAAATATAAACGAAGGTGGTCGAATTATCAACCAGCAACCTATAATGATTTATGTTTATAAAACAGGAACAAGCACTTTATACATGAAATATATGTAATAATAAATAAAATCTTGTTCGCTTACATTATTTACCACATGAGTCAGGTCCTGGATTTTCAACTTAGTCTTGTTGATACTAATTCTTTTTTTAATTTCGAAGAGAAAGATTAATATTTAAGACAACTAATTAATGCTCTTAGAGACGGTCTGCTCTCATTATATAGAATCGAGACAGGTTTCATTACATAAAATATTTCCTGTTGACCGTATATAACGACACTCATAACCTCAAGAAAGCACATGACTGTTTATCGATACATAGACCACGATCGAGTTTAGACACCGCAGTGTCGCGGTTACAGGTCCCAGAATCTGTAACGTCAGTTTTCTCAGTTTTCATAAGCGACCAATGGTGAGATCAAGGATAAACCATTTTGATCAGGGACATTGTCTTGCCATGTCCCAAAAACTCAATATGGCTGAATCTCTACAGCATTTACAACCATTATTACCTTTATGACTTCCTTGTATGGAGACTTCCACGGTCGATATATAAGTTAGTTACACAATTGTAATCCGGGTTGGACCGTGTCTGGTTTTTATGTACACTATGTACAAATTGCCGACGTTTCGAGCACATTGCAGTGCTAGAAGACAGGAAAGCCCGTGGTTACAATTTGAGACCCCGACAATATAGCAGAGTGTATCGCCCTGAAGATGAGTACTGCAATGTGCTCGAAACGTCGGCAATTTGTACATAGTGTACATAAAAACCAGACACGGTCCAACCCGGATTACAATTGTGTAACTAATTTATGACTTCCCTAAAAAAATGTTTGTTCAATTACTTATCATTTACTATTTTTCAGGACATCAACTAAATTTGAATTAAATATTTTCTTTAAACACTTGACTCTTTAACTATAACAGTTTCAAAGATATTCCAAGAAGGTCAAGTAAGATTATCAGTAAGGTAATGGCCCATAGTTGGTCCAACGCCACCCTACGTCTATTGGCGAGTAGGTGGTTCAATTACATAAAGTTAACTTATCTAATCTGTTAATTACTTAGTTGTATATACAACAAAAATAAGTCTGACCCAAATATTCATGATCGAAAATTGAATTTGACGTATTCATAAAGTGACATTAACAATTTATGAGTATGTTGGTCCTCTTGCTAGCCTAATGGTTAGTACTTCTGACTTCAATGAAGGAGTTCGCGGGTTCAAATCCCGGGAGGTCCCACTAAATTTATCTTGATGGGTTTGGACTGTTGTCCCATAACAACGTTTGAATAATCAATATAAAGTACCACTAGCGTTGAAATAAATAAAATAAAAATAAAAACAATTGTAAGAAATATCTTGATCTTATGGTACATTCAAATGTAGTTACACTACAAACAATATCATGTCAAGTGTAAAGTTCAACAATGGTCGTTGACAATGTGACCATTCGAGGAGGTCCCAGGGTGAGGTGTGGCGAGCACTTTGTTGCCATGGCAACAGTGTGAGTTTAACGGTTGTGACGTCATAGACGCATAAGCGAAATAACATATGAACAGACACATAAATAAACTGTACCAAGACTTAAACAGTCTTGACTTAAACATTCTGGACTTTTCAGCACCAAGAATGTAGAAACTCTTTTTATTGATAGTCCTTTTACGGCACGATGCAGCCTTGTTTACATCCACACGTAGTAAGTTAGATCAGATGAATATTTGTACAACAATATTATAACTGTGGCCACAAAATATTACACCGTACTTATGTATGTATTAATAGTACAGTTATTGTAATAAAATATTTTGCAGTTATTATAGCTACTGATTATAATGAACAAATACTGAGTAGGTCCGCCAAATTAATAATGTATACAAATTAGTCATAAGTCTACAACTTAATATGTATATATATATATAAATTTATAATAAATATATAATTAATTTATATGGAATTAAAAACAATATATATATATTTTTTTTATTCCAAAATTTGGAGAATGTTTACTTGTGTTAGCAATATTTCCCTTCCGGAAGAATAACGTTAAACTACTCATTTATAGATGTTAGTAGGCATATTAACTCTATAGAACCATTGTACGCCAGACAAAGACTAATCCAACTAAAAACTGCAATGACATTTTTTTTCTTTTTATAAATTATTCATACAATTTTTTATTTAAACAAACACCCTGAATAGTTATTTCAAACCACTAAGCATAGATCAAAACCAACATTTTACTGCAGTTGGAATATTTTACTAGTCATAACTGTCTATAGTTTGAATGACGAAAATGGGTAAACTTTTTTTATCAAAACATTATTACTTTGGTGGTTTTGGTCTCCCACCTTATGTTTTTGCTAGTGTGACTTCTTTCATGAGAAGATTTAATTTAAGATTTAAGATTTAAGATTAATTTATTGACACCATATGAACTGTTACAGTTTTCTATGCAAGTCATAATACAAAAATAACATCATTAATCAAGAACATAAAATAATACACAAATAAAATCATAAGTAAATTAATTCTAAGACAATTTTTCACTATAGCCTACACAAGCCAAAATTGACATTTATTTTATTACAGTAAGAGCTGCTACATTAAGAAAAATATTTAAGGTACTTAAATAAAAATAAAACAGCCAACATTACCCCTTAAGGCTGCATAAGAGCCTCATCGATGGTATAAAGAAAAACACCTTTGAAGGAATTTATGTTGTGCTATCTGATATTACCACAGGCCTCTACATATTTCAGTGAGGATTCAAATTCTAAAGCCTTCTCTTACCTTTCCTTACATATCATTTTATTTCAATATAGTGACTTTTAAATATTATTAATAACAATTTTCTACTTCTGTTGTTATGAGACTACTTTTTAACGTTTGCCTGAAGATCCTAAAAAACGTAAGTAATATTTAAGTTAGTTTAAAACAAAACAATTATCAATAATAAATCTTATTAATAAACAAATTATATTTATCATGAAAAAAATATAATTATTAAACTACTAAAGTAAATATTAAATTATTAATTTATTACAGAATTTATAATATACTCTTAATTGAAACCTTAATTAAAATTATTGGGAATAAGTGTTCTAATTCTTTGGTTGTTTTCAAGCTTTTAAGAGTGCAAGTGTTATTAACTGACAAAGGTTAATAATTTAGGGTGTTTACCTAATTAGTAATGTGATACTATTCCAAAGTGACGTCTGTATTAGTTTTTATCAGCTATATGAAGGGTAACTTAACAGATTCGAGGGAAATTAGTTTTTAAAATATTCTTTTTAGCTATCACAGACGCAATCTTAAAATAAATTTATCTGTTGATAATCCCTCTGTTCTGAAGACGTTACATGTGCTCTACCAAATGGATAACTCACTATAAATATTGTTTATGTTGCAATCGTACTATAGTACATTTGTGTTTTTAGACGTTCTATTGTATTGTACTCTTAATATGTTTAGACAGATAATATTTTATGACTTTCGTAGTATATAGTCATGTGATAGATAGATTTATTTAAATAAAAAAACAATACGTATCTACTGTCAGTGCAGAAAATACGGGCACTCACGTTTGAAGGCTGCTTAGTAGGAAACTAAGAGGCCTATGACAAAACTAATCATACCAATGTTTCTCCCGTTTGATGGTACATTATGAAATATTACCAAGTTTTAATAGTTTTTATCCTAGTTTGAACTAAAAAAGTACCAGAATTTAACTAGTTTTCACTGTAAATCAAATTTAAACAGTTATTACTTAAGCCCCTTTATTGTATCACATTAATATTTTAATAGTTGGTTGTTAAGAATGTTTCCTATAAGTTAACTTTAGAATTTGAACTTTTCAAGAAACAAAAGCTACTACCAATTACCTGAAACATTGTTTTCTAGGCTTGTAGAGGTCGTAAAATAAATTACCTATACTTGTTGTAACTCTTATAGTTACTATATATTGTTTTTGTATGCGTAGGTAAATGCTGTGATTTTAAATTGATTTAAATCAATTTAAAGTAACTTGACATGTATACATTTAAATTTATTTATATATGCATTTACTTATGCATTTTAAAAACATGTATTGTAACTATACATGTAGTAAGGATTACAACAAAACCAACTAATTCATTTTATGACCTCTATAAGCCAAGAAAACAATGTTTCAGGTAATTTTAAGAAAATTGTTTGTCAAAAAGTTGAAATGCTAAAATGTATAAAACTTACAGTAAACATTCTTATCAACTACGTATTAACATATAAATGTGATACAATAAGGGGGTCTTTAGAAATAACTGTGTAAATTTGATGTATAGTAAAAACTAGTTAAAATTCCGGTACTTTTAATATGTTGAAACTGGAATCAATATTATCAAAACGTACAGTAACATTTAAAAATTCAAATGGCATAACGTACAATCAAACGAGGAAAAAATGTTATGAATGTTATCAGAAAGTAATCCTCAACCTCGGAGCACACAGTTTCTGCGCCGACAGCTCTGGTATGTTACTTTTATTCCTGCGTTTTATTGTAGTATAAAAGAGCTAAGTTGGTCGACCACCGTTTCCTACAGTAAAATATAGCTCTAGTATATGATTTAGAATGTTATGGTACATATTCAAATAAGCTAATAAAGTATATTTACCGACCTTTTCTTACCTTTCTTACTGTAATAATTTAAAGAAACACTTTGAGGGAACCTACTCGTGCCGTAATGAACGTGAAGAGTCTTCAAAATGTTCGCGATGTTGGTGAAAATGTTTAAACGTCAGAATTTAATAAAGAAAAATGAACAAGATATGTAAGAGGACACTTTACAATACGTGTTTTTAAGATATACATTAGAAAACATTTATACTTTTCCTGTTTACATTAATATTGTTGACAATATTCCATTTGACGTTTATCAGTTATGTTGAAAAATCGTTGTGATATTCTAATGTATATATTAGTTTGTTTAGTAGCCGTTTTGGAGACAGTTTGTCACCACTATCAATTTTAACTGAGGTCATAGGGAATAATGTTTTTAATTCCTCTCAAAATATGTAAATAACATACACTAAAATGAAGCTATAATTACTTATACCAAACATTTTGTGTATATTTGAATTTTTAATGTTTAATTTTTTATTTGATGATTTAGATTTTCGTTTTAAATATCAATGAATTTAATCGAATTGCTTGTAATTAATATTGCAACATTTGATAGCTAAGCAATAAATTATACAACCATGTCATGGAACATATGAAGGTGAATGAGCTGTACAGTTACCAATAATTAAAATATATATGAACCACCTGGACATGTTTCATTAGTTGTTTTTCTTTGTCAAGAGGAAAATGAAAACTGTACTATCGTAATGCTAAGTTTATTTTCTACATTACGTGTAAGTGACAACTGCACACAAAACCTTTTTAAATAATATTTTTATAAGCACATTTGTCTTTACATATAGTAAAGAAATCCTTGAACCCTTGTGCTCGGAACTATGATGTTATTTTACACCAGAACTGTACAATGATAGAAGCTTGTAGATAAATATCTTGTGGCAAAAGATCCAGCCAGTATATTATATTTGGCTGGTGAGTACTTATTTGTTTGTGTCAATATTTTAGCTATGAAACTTTTAGTTATGTTGATTTTTCTATCCCAGGTAACATCACCGAAGCAAAGCTTATTCGTGCAATGAATATAAATCACCTTAGCAGTATGAATGATATAACTTTGCTTTTGCCACGGACATCCAAAGGCCAAAGAAAACCCCATAGGCTATCAGTAACACATCCGAATTGAAGCAACCGGTTTAACCAGATATTCTTTGCCAACAAATTAGTAGCTGGTCATAAAACCCTTTCATATTTGGAAAATAATTTATGAGGAGCTTGAATTTTCAAATGGCAACATAGGATTTATGCTGAAGTATTACATATGCCAATTCTTGCTTTCCTTAAACCAGCCAAATATGTCTAGAGCCTATTTTTCAAGGCTTTACATTCAGAGTGTTGCCAGTTTTTACACTTATATGACCACATTTAATTACGTTTTTGATGCTAGGCCTCAAAGTAAATTCTTTTTAGGCCTATGGTACTTTTTAGGCCAAATTGATCTAGGCAAAGAACAATTGTACAAACTGCAACATCTGTTAGAGCACTTCTAACTTACTTAAGTCTAATTATATCATATTTTACCAAACAAATAACTTATTTTAAAACATTTAATGATGGTGAAGAATATAGATTTTAACCAGGAAACTATGGTAGTTCTGAAAAAAATACAACTGCTTCTATATTCCCCATATTCCTGGAATAGGGTCAACATTTTCAATACTAAAAATGGTTTACTACATATCCTTAATCAATTTAGTGCTAACAATTTTAGCTAGTCTTCAGATGTTTAACTTCAAATGTGGTAATCTTGACTGATTCATTTAAATTATTGGATTTATAACCAAGACAAGCGAACATAAGTGAATTTACTTAAATATTTGATTTAAGTTTTTTTTTAACTAACAAATATTAAGAATGATTGTTGTAATAAATAATAATAATAATAATAATAAACGATTAGGCTTAAATGTTTTAATACTAAGAATGACTACATTTGGCTTCAGTTGGACAACAGAACTGTCCTCTAACATTGAGTGTTGCCGAGTGATACGAAGGCTGTTTAATGAGGAACAACGAGTAGAGGGGAAATGGGGGTTTCACAACGTCCCATGATGAGTTTTCGTCAAATGATGATTCGGTGGTGGGGGAAGGTCACGTGACCGGATTCAAGATGGCGGTCCCGGATCCAAGATGGCTGCCCCCATTCCTGCCAACCTGTTGGGAATTTTCCCTCCCAAAACTTCCCTCAAATTCCCAAATTTCTTTCAAATTCCCTTTTTGTACTATAAAATACACTATTAGCCTTGTTATACTATATAAAATGCATTATTTTCTCTTATACTCTATAGTAAATCTATACTCTATGGGACCTTGACCCAAGTTTCCACACCACCCAAGAGGTATAGGGTCATTGCACTCTGTGCAAAGCCGCGTTTTTTATTATAGTGGGTGTCCCCAGTAGGCACAATCCCACTTCCTTTAATGTAACTTACTCCATTCCTGCCAACCTGTTGGGAATTTTTCCTCCCAAAATTTCCCTCAAATTCCCTTTTTGTACTATATAAAATACACTATTAGCCTTGTTATACTATATAAAATGCATTATTTTTCTCTTATACTCTATGGAAACTTGACCTTGACGACATGCACAAAACATATTACGTAAAGCATGTAAAGATACTCGCCCTTTATGGTCGGTAGAATGTTAGTACAAAGCCTCTGAAGGAACGTCAACCTCCTCTACCAGCTCAGAGGTCACTCTTTTGATTTTTAAGGGTAAACAAAGAGGCTCCCACAGGTCTAGACCATATACCCCTGTGGTACGGAGAAACAAACCCTTGTAATAAGCCCCAACCATCGCTCATTACGTTGGTAGCCATCCTGCCACCTTTCCATAGAGATTTACTCTAGGTGTTTATAGTAAATCTCGTAGACCATGTAACTTGCGAACAAAATACACGGTATGAAGATCAATGGGGTGCAGCGTCTTTTCCTTTTTTCTTCTTGCATTAAAAATGCTTTGCAGTATCTGCAGTCGTGTACTCGATCTTCTGGTGTTTTGAAACACTTAAACATCTTTCCGAAACAATAACACAGCAGACGTAGATCCAACTTCTTTGATCAGCACCAAGTTGTCCGGTATTGATTCCCCCTCATGCAAAGTGTCGACGTATCTTCTAGGTAGAAACACCTTGATGTCCTCCTCCAAATGCGGATCAAACAGTATCGCAACGAGAGTCTCACCGTATTTCGTATTTATTCGTGTAATACTTTTGACTGGATACTGGATGTTGGATGACAAATCTCCAACCTTGACAGTAATATAATTCATCGGAGTAGCAGCGTTGAAACGTTCCACAAAAGACGCCATGATAGACTGATAAGAAAAGTGGAAATACGAGTCCTTTTATACTCTCAGTTGACCTTGAGAGTCACGGCTTGTTATGAGTATTGTGCCTCCTTCCCCGAAGGCCTATGCACTTGTCCTTGCATTCCCAGACAAGACCATGACTATCAAGTCAATGCCTGTCATTGCACTCTGTGCATTGACAAGTCTTGACCCAAGTTTCCACACCACCCAAGGGGTATAGGGTCATTGCACTCTGTGCAAATACGCACTTTGTGCATTGGCGCGTTTTTTATTATAGTGGGTGTCCCCAGTAGGCATAATCCCACTTACTTTAATGTAACTTGCCCCAACCATCGCAAGCTACGGTGATAGCCACTCCATAACAAAATTGCTACCTCCCAGTATTATTTTTGTGTTTTTTTTATTTTTTGTTTTTTTTTTGGATCCCCTATAAGTCTAGCCGCCACTTTACTTGGAGAAGCCTTTCAATGTGACGCCAAAAAAAACT